>PYHX02000494.1:21353953-21374533 GCA_004302925.2 Cochliomyia hominivorax
AATCACTTCTGCTCTGGTTATGTGTAATTTCATAAAGATTCTCTAACAGTTCAAAAGTTGCAGAGATATTTAAAAAAAAATCGATTTGGACCCACTATGCTGCGTATGTAATTGATATTGTTCGCTTTTATCTGTTAGAAAAAGTCATCATTTTCCTCTCATTATTGGATTAAAAACTTTGTTACCAAGTTTGTTTCCTCTTCTTACTATATACTGCCGTAAAATTGATATATAATTTCGCCTGAAACAAACTCTTTGGAATCTAAAACATACATTTTTTTGGAAACAGTAAGAAATTTTATACCAGACTTTTAAATCTTTCATTCTCCTCAACATTTCACAGGAATTTTCATGTACATAAAATGTCTGGTGAAAACAATGACTGGTAGCTTTCATCATATATTATCTTCACAGTTTGATATGATGTTTGTTTTATTCTCTTTGAAAGTGAATAATGTAATGAGACGTTTACACACATGTGTTAAAGAAAAACAAATACACATGTATATTCATAAATAAAACAATAAAAATTATTTTTACATTTCAAAAATATATAAAAATTATTATCCTGTATAAATCTGTTACAAATGATTTGATGATGATATTGTAAATGTGTATGTGTATGTGTGTGTGTGAGTGTTTTACGGAAAATTATTTGAAATGTGTTGACAATAATGTGTGTTTTTTATATCGTTTGTAATGACATTTTATTTATAAGTAGAAGAGGAGGAAATGAAGTGAAAAAAATTATAGACAAATTATTTGCAAATTAAGAGGTCCTTAAAGGAATAATATTAGAATTGTAGACATTTGATTTTGTTTTGTTAGAATTAAATTGAAATTTAAATCATAATTCTGTGATACCATTAATGTTCGGTTTCGTTGATTTTGACGCTTCTAAGAAGTTTTTAACTCGTTTTTTTTACTTGAATTATTGAATCGCCATTCCATTGAAATATTATGTTGCAAATTGTTCTTGGAAGATGTTGCTCAATAGTTCCTAGAATTTTCATTATGAAAAGCCGAGGTCAGGTGTCTGGCCGAATATTCTGATCGTTTTTGGGTAATTATAACTATTTTTTGTCCTTTTTTGTATCCTAGAAAATATAATTTTATCACATTTTCCTTCATTTATAGTTTTCGAAATAGTTGTTGAGCGTTCTTGCAACGTATGAACGAACGGTGTAACGATGGAGAGTCATGACTTCGCTTATGTCAAAATAAACTGTTTTTTTTCGTTCATTGTTATTCCGATTAACAGATATTCAATGCTATAAAGCATTTCCTTAGTGTTGAATTCGCTGTATAGAAGAGTATTTTTTAATTGCGTTCGTAATCGTAATGCATCTAAGTATTCCATCCATTCATTGTTTTCAAAGTAGTACATAAATTGATCTTACGACAAGATATCGTGCGTGGTCAGGATGGAATATTATACTCTCGAAACTGGTTAAATTTTTCAGTGATTTTTCATTGCAGGCTGTGATCTAACAAATAAATTGACTTGTTTGCAGGTCCACTGTTTCGGCTCTTAATGCAAAATTCTCTTCTCATTGCATCCAGCACCTTTGCGCCCAAATATACTGGTTCTGCCTCATTTTTTCCATTGAGGTCTATGTAGCGAATGCAAGTTTTCCACCAATCCATTCATTCATTCATTATTTTCCTAATTATTCCAGTTCGGTCTTGGACATCGGTTTTGGGTGTTGATTTTGTTGGTTGTATGTGTTTTTAAACTTGTCCTCTTCCCTTTAGTTTTCTGATCCAATAGTTCATAATAAAAAAACACTTCTAATCATACCCAATACAAAGCATTACCCTTTCGCCGTGAATTTCAGATCACATTTTGCGCTTTGGGTTTAGTATAATGATTTCGTTTTTTAACGACTTTAAGCATCAATCGACATGTAAAATAGTCATTCTCTTTGTTTTGAATGAATCCCAATTCTTTATTCTCCTATCCATCTGTATTATCCGTCCTAAAGAGACCTATTTCCCTAGATTTTTTTTAAGTTAAGTAGTTCAATAGAAAAGTTATTGAGATTAGATTTTGACATATTTTTAAAATTCGGTAAGTAAACCTCTCACCACGGTTCTATTAGCCCTACAAGAGGTAACTCTTCCTCCCTCTAACCTCCCTAAATTTTTCCAATAAAATAGTTTTTAAGAAAGCGATGGGAACTTAGTTTTATTCAGATATATAACAATAAATGTACTCATTTTATAGAGGATAACTCCCATCAGAGTACTATTGACTGTTACAGTACAGTAAATCCTTTAAAATAGATACAGTGGTTTTATTGGATGTAAGTTTTAAATTAACCAAAAACCAAGTCAAAATAGACTCCTTAGTTTTGTGTATAATTCTAATTTTTTTTGTGAATGAGCATTTTTAATGTTCATCTCTTCAGAAAAAACACTTTAATTCAAAAAATAAATTTAATTTAAAAATGTGCAGACATTTATTCAAACACAAAAAAACTTACATTGAAATAAAAAATTAATTTAAATATCATCAACAAAAGGATGTAATTGTCCTATAATAAAAGGATATACATGTCTGCAAAGGAACTTCTTTATTTTATATATTTCTTATATTAATTTTAATAAAAAAAAAGGGAAAACGTAAAAACTACTTTATATCAGGATAATTAAATAGTTAAGAGTCTGAACAAAAATATTTAAATATTCATTAAAAGTTCAAAACCTTGAAGCTTTTACACGTTTTGTATGTTTTTTTTTCGTCATTCAATTCAATTTGTTAACACAACTTCGTCAAGCATAAATATCAACACATTTCTTTAAATGTCCTTAATGAATAATAATGAAAAAATGACTTAAATCTGCAGAAAAAAATACTTTAAATTATATAATTTGTGTCCTTGTATTGCAAATGGAGACCATGAGGAGAGAGAGATAGAAAGAGACATAAAGACAGGGAGAGAAAATGAAAGCAACAACCAATAACAGGAAAATTTATCGATAAAAAAGCTCCACGATTTTTCTACTACACGTCTCTTCTTTAAAGGTCATAAGACATTAGCTGAACGAATACAGGGGGAATATTAAGAAGTGTTACAAATGATATCAGTCTGGTGGTAAAGAATATTATTGTCATGAGGAATATTATTGCCCTTCTGAAAACTCAAAAAGCATCAAGTGAAGGAAACATTGAAATCTAAATTTGTATCTTTTTTAAATTTTCAAACGATGCAATGGTCGTCGGAAAGCCCCGAGACCTTAGTCCAATTTAAAATTTTTCGAAACTGCCAAAAAAAAAAAAATGTTTTGCACAATCGAAATGAATTTAAGAACGAATTGGGCTAATATTTCGCCTACCAGAACCCTACATCATCATAAGTGGTTGGGATATTATGGATTTGTACAGATGTTTGTAAAGGACAGAAAATGTAGTGTCACAAAATTTGCGGTAGCTCCCTCAGATATGTTCGTTATGAAACCGATTTGAAAATTTGTATTACTCAACGCGACGAATTTCAGAAAGTTCGGGAAAAAATAGCTCCAATTTAGAAAACAGATGTGTTCCAGTCATAAGAGGTAAAGATAAGGTCGTAAAGCCAATGATCGAATGTTGTCATAATATCGTATTATGGGTTCCTTATTGAGGGTTATAAAATTGCTGATAAATTCTTTTTGCTGCCTTTTCAATAAACTAGAACCAGTTTTATAAATCTCTACCTTGAGATCAACCACATTGCCGCACAATTAACAACACTAGTGACTTACTTAGGTGCGAGTCTCGGCTATTTGTAAAAAAAACAGTGCCATCTAGATTTTTCTAATAACATTTTTCACAAAAAAAGCACTATCACGTGGTGTTATAGAAGTAAGCAGATAATCTAGGAAATTTAATATAAAATATCTTCACTGGTTCCAAAGTTGTGTATAATTGGCCGACGATATACTATTCTAAATCACCTCAAAGCAAAGAATATATTTTTATCTCTCTGTTTTTACACATGACATTAATTTGAGATTCTCCTAATTTAAGCAACATATTGTTCCATGTCAACTTTCCTTCTATCACAAATAAAAATTATCTGTCATACTTTTTGCTACCGACATTTTCCATCTTTTTTTTCGAAATGTCTGTTGAGATTTTCAGCTGACGAAAAAAGCTACAAGAAAAATACAAGTTTAAAGAAAAAAAAATACTAAAAGTTTTTTAATAATTTTTCTCATTTTCCCATTTCATTCCATTTTTTATTAGTTTAGCATTTAAGGAGTGCGATTAAAAAATTCTCAACATACATATAGTGTGAATAAAAACGAAACCAGTAAACTAACAGTTTTTTTATTTGACAATTTATATTGAACCATTTTCGGAAACTCTTCCATTACCGTTTTAAAGTGCTTTTTGTCACTTTGATCGAACCGATAGTCCATCTCCGTCCTGCTCACCTATTTTGGCTCCTCAATTCTGTTTTATTAACGCCCCAATATCTCTACACTGGCCTTTGCTCCGTATACGTTGAAGAATTTGGCTTTCTTGGTCCATTTCTGTTTAAAATCTAGCAAACTTTGGAACAAGTTTGTGTTTTCTTCAATTTTCTGTTATTGTTCTTGTCAGAAGGACCAAGTTCTGTTTGGTTGAAAATATTTAATAATTATTGCAAGCGCTGGTCTGGTTACTCATTTTTAATCAGATTAAAAGTATTTTTATTTGTTTGACTTTATAAAGGTAACTTGATCCAAAAAGATGTATTTAATTATCTTTTTGGGTTTAAAATTTTTATACAAAAATGTGTGTTAATAATTTTTTGGTCTCACTTCATATTACACAATTTGTTGTACAAAATATTTTTATTTGGTTTGTCACACTCTTGGGTGTGTGTACGTGTTTATTTCAAGGCATCCCCAAGCTAATATTCGTATCAAAGAAGACAAGAAAAGGACCTTGATATTAAGCCACAGAGAGACTTTAATTTGATATCAAATGTCTTCGTTGTTGTTTTTTTTTTATTTGCTTAAGTGCTAATCTTCGACAGACAATTTAATTTCATTTTGGCTGGACCGAACTAAAACTCAAGACAGCACTTGAAACCTAAAGCAATTAAATTGTTTTTTTTTTTTTTTTTTTTTTTTTTTGAAAATTTATTGCAAAAAACACAGAGTATGAAAAACCTCTGAGCAAAATCTTTATTTTCAAATGATCTTAAATTGTACTCTTCTTTTCGAAGATTAAAAAAAAGACTCTATTTAATCGTTATTCATGCACAGAGCAAACTCGGAAAATAACTTATTTTATTTTTCTTTCAGTAAAGAGGGAGCTGCGAATATCCCTACGGTGCCCAAAGAAAGGGTTGGGTCCGAACATCCTGCGCCTAGAGATGCATACGTATAAGGCCATTTGTACTCATTCTCAATCAGCAAAACAGCAACTGCAGAAACTTTTTCAGGGATGCGATTAATGAGACCATATGTACAATGTATATCATGTCCACATTTTAGATCCAAGTATCGTACATGACTTACTATAACCAGATCTTAGAAAATCTGTGGACGCACTCGATGGGATATAGACGACTCCACACAACTGATTGACTGCTACAAATGACTTCAAAACAATTTGTGCGAATTATTCATTTTTAAACTCTTTTTTGGATTTCCCTTTTTCTTTTTTATTATTATCTTTTTTGATTTTTATATTTTTTTTAGAATTAAACACTTTTCAAAAAACGATAAAAAGTAAAATTCTTTTTTTAATTAAAATTAAACTCTTTGAAAGATCCAATCTTACGAAGAATAAAAAAAGAGTCGAAAAATGTACCTTGTAAAAAACCCTTAGAGAACTTTAAATAATTTTATTTTAAATGCAGGAGTAAGAAGAACAGTGTAATTGTTATCTGGATTTTTTCATAATATTTACGGAAGCAATTAGAGCTTTTTTCTATTTAAACCATATTTCGTACTTATTTATTTAGGTTTTATTATTAAATTTTTTAATTGTTTTTCTTGGCTTTAAATAAATATTTAATTAATATATCTTTTTTCTTTCTTTTATTTATTTGCAGGTATGTTATACAGAAAATAAGTGAAATATCAGGAAATAGAAGAAAACTCTTGTTATTTTCAACATAAACATTTTTTTCACTTGGTAAACAGTAAGTAAAAATTATTTAAATAAGAAAAGAATTTCAATTTCAATAATTTGAATATTGACAAATAATTAAAATATATTTTGCTGCCAATTTAGCAGTCTTAATCAGAGAATAATGTATTTAAACGTGTGCTTTTCATTGTTATTTAGGAGAGTAATCAATTACTGTACAGTGGTGCCCAAAAGTTTCATCGGCTAATTAGCCTTGATTTTTGAAATCTCCTTCTTCTAATCCTTTTAAATGTTATGAAATTAATTCTGTCAATTTTGACTGTTAGAGATATTTTCCTAAAATTTAACATGATCATAGTTTGAAAATTTTGTGCATTGATTTGGTGGATTACAGGTCCCCATCTAACCTGAGGAGTAATAGGTTAACTTCCGAAGTCGGCCATATCGAATCTGTTGATTGTTTGAAAATGAATTCTGCACTTAAGATTAAATCTATTAGAAAACTTTAATTCAGCATCAATAAAAATGTCTAAAAAACTTGGTACATGAATATAAGTCGTTAAATTTTCAATCATATCAGATATCCTATATAAATAAACACGATTATAGCTTAGGAGTTTTCGATTTGGTTTGGTGTATTCTAGGTCCCCAGCTGGTCCCGTTGTTAGTGGCTAAACTTACGAAGTTGGTCATCTCAAAAAAGTTGATTTTGTGAAAATTCGCCATGTAGAAGTCAGTGTTTAACCCAATTTCACCATAATTATACCCCATAGATGTTTGTACCGACCAGAAAAAAAGTGCTCTACCACCACTTTCTGAGTCGATTTATTATGTGTGTGGTTGGCTGTCTATGAAAACCTTGTGATGAAAATGTAGGTCGCAATTTAAAATATATCTTGGCATGACAATTATTAATGATGAATCCATTATTTTACCTGATATTTCCGTTAGTGTCATAACCAAAAATTCATGTACAAAATTTTACGAAGGTCTAAACATAATTTCTTCTAGCTTCCATATAATCTTCTCTGAAAAAATCGGTAAAACACACATAAATTTAATATAAAGAATGAGATAGAAAAAATACGCAATAATAGATAGAAAACCTGGTTCAGGTAGAAGGAGTGGTCCATATTATGTTCTTAAAGCATTTTCCAAAGAACTCCCAACACATCCGGTATAACAGCAGCCCGTTTAGATCAGTGCTTATACAGTGTTTGGTAGAAACGTTAAAGCTAATGCAGGTTTAAAAAGAAAAAGGCTTAAAAGGTTTCTAACAGGAATGCTGCTGCTAAAAATTTAAAGGCCATAAACTTTGCACGGAATTTGAAGTGAAGTTCGCTAACATTTTTTGCACAACTTCCTGGTCAATAATTTAATGTTGCTGTTGCCCGAGGAAATGTTGAAGAAAACTTTAGGATCTAAAAGTAGTCAACAATTCCCAAAAAGTTCTTGGTATGGCAAGGAATATGTAAAATGTACCCAACCATTTGTTACAACGATATAACAAAAAAGAATGTTTAAAATAAGGCTCCTTTCATTCGTAAGACTCCGTAATCAGTCACATGCCCTTGAGTGGTACAAGTAAAATAAATTGGTATATGTACCAAGAGAGGCAAATGATCCAAACGACCCGAAGCGAATGCCAATGAAGAGATATCTTGTTAAAAGGCATTTGAAGAGCACAACATGTGAAATGTGGCTGGTTGTCAGTGCTTTTCCAATTGTCTTGCTCTTGTATCCTTATAATTTCGTACTCCAAAAAGTGACTTATTGTGGAACTGCCAGCGTCAATGCAAGTTCCTCTTGCTTTTGACAGCAATATTTGTCGATTCCTACGATCTACGAACTTCTACAGTTGAAGGGATCTAATCCTTATCATCTGTATCGAAATCGCCAAACCATCGTTTTGAAAGTTTTTTTACTTTGAACAAGTCGACCGTAAACTTCTTACTGTTCGGCGGGTTTGAATTGTCATCCTTGATTTTTTTAATTCCCTAACTTTACTCGGTAACATATTTAGCAACTGTAATCAAATTGTTGTAACTAAATTTTGCACTTGCAACATAATTTCAATAAATTTTCAATGTTTGTAGTTGACAAACCCTCGTGGAATTATAAAAAACATTTAACATATAACATACAGAGTTGCAATCACAATATTCATAACATATAAAGCAAATATTTTTAACGTTGCATAAATGCAACAATATGACAATTGCAACTTTGTATAGTTTATTCTCGCATAACAGTACAAAACAATACTGAACTATAATTATGAAAGAAAACTATTTTTTTTTTGCTATTAAGCGCTACGTTTTTTCGCTTACACATGATGAATATAAGGAGGGAGATTGAAAAAATATCATATGATAACATACAATTGATGTGCAATTAGCTTAAGAGGATCAGACACAAAGCCATAGTCTTTTATCATGTCAATATGCGGTCACATATCACAATACTGGTCAAAAACTTGTTTGAAAACATTGAATGATAAGTTCTGGTTCACCCCGATCTATAGTCCAACTCTTGCAGCGATCAATCAATGTAGCAGCCCACACTGGAGTACACTTCACTTTAGAAAAGCTTATCAGAAATAGGTTTGATACAAAACTAGTCCAGTTCTTAATATGCTGCCAGAAAAATACGAACTAGTTTTACTCTTTAAATTAAGAATTCTATTTATTATTTCAATCTTAATAGCCGATTAACTTCGGCTCCTGGAAAAAGCATGGCGAGTAAACTTCTTAAAATTTTAAAATATTTTACGATTTTTTCGATTCCACTCTTTGTGTGTGTGCGTGTGTATATAGTAAATAGTAGTGGCCCATTATTTAATGTATATTTTCCCTTTATCGCCTTGATATGTGCGCTCGTGTAAGTTTCATATAATTTTTGTTGTTTTGTTGAATACAACAACATGTGTGTGTATCCCAGAAATCATAATATGCCAGACCTAAAATATTTATAATACATTTGTTGGTACTGTTTTTTTCATTTAATGCTACAGATTTTTTTTTACAAAACACATACTCAGGGTGTAAATATATATATATATTTTTGCAAACACACTTTTTATGTGTGTTTAATGCTTTTGTGAACAGTGGGACTGAAGCGAAAAAATACTTGTTTCTCAATTATTTTAATTTTAGAATTTTAAAAATTGTTAATAGCGACCATGATAAGGAAACGTTTTTCACCACACACGACTAATTCAAGATCTGAGTCGATATAAGGAGTGAGATCGAAAAATTCTTGTCATACATATATGTGAATAAAAACGTATTACTAAACTTTCGGATTTAATATTTTATTTGATTAAAATTATAAGAAAACAATGTACCACACCTTAGGACACATTTTTTGTGCTCTTCAATTCTCTTTTAACAAAAGCCCAATATCTCTTCAGTAACTTTAGTTCCGGGCAGTTTCGAAGATTTGCCGTTCTCTATACAAATGTCACATTATTGTTCTTGTAAGCCAAACCCAATAAGCGGACACATTAGGAAGGCTTATGAATGGGAACAGCTTTGTTTGCAAATATTTCTTGATGTAACTTTCTATATATAGAGACCGTTGTAACGAATGATTGTCTTCTTTTACCGCAAATGCATAAATCGTACCAAAAAAACTTTGACTGCATCAGCAACATAAAAGTCTTCACCAGGAAGTTACGAAAGATCTGTCAGATCATACGTTTCATCATCCATTATGCAGCAAGATTATTTTCTTTAAACTTGACTCAATTTCCATGCTCTGTTTTGCTCTCAAAATTTTAGCAGAGTTCTTCTTCTATGTTTTTAAAGGAGCATTATTTTTAACTATACGCAACAAATAGTGAGAGCATTGGCCTAAACGGCCTGGTTTCCTTTCATTAATAACAAAATATTAAAGGATTCACAATCTTCGGATATGACACAAGGGAGTTGGTATCCCTCTATTGAACTATTAAAGCTAATTTTTGAAATATTACTTTGTAACGTGATTTTATTTTTCGGCTGCCGTAGCTCAGTGGCCGCCAAGGCCATTTACTGATCCACAAACCTTAAGTAATAAGTCTTTTATTTTTCCCTTTCAAGAGTTTAAACTACTAATTTCCTTATTTAATTCTGATAATATTTATTCGACCCGGCTTTGAGGGGAATTATGTGATCGGCTTGCGGCTTCTTTTTTTCAATAAGGCTTACTTCGGCTTTGGTTAGCAGTAATCGGTAATATGATTTCCTTTCGTTCTTCAATAAGCTTATATCGGCTTTCATTAGCGGGCATCGGGAGTAATATCGGCTTAAGGCTTTTTCTCTTCAGCCAGGATTACTTCGGCTTTTATTAGGGAAAAATTGAAAGTTTGATCGGCTTTGGGTTTCTTCTCACCGTCTTCGGGGTTGGATACAGCTTTGAGTCGGAAGTGGTATGAGTTTTCTTACAATAAAATCTTCAACTAAGGAGGACGCAGCAACCGAAGTCACACGTGAGAACGCAGCAACCATCTTCTATTTTATATTTTTGCCCCATTGTGCTTTACATTATTGTAAAATTTACCTACATGGGGTTTTTTCACGCACTGCGTAAATATTTAAAAAGGAAAATAAACAAAAAATTATATGTTTCACCACACACACGCATACATACATACATACATACATACATACATACATACATACATACATACACCCAAACCATGCCAAACAGATAGACATGTAAAGTAGTGTAAACGGACACAGTCATAGAATGACATACGGACGGAGGGATATTCATGCAAAACGACAGTTACAGACAGATTTCAACTGCAGGAAACTTATTGCTTACTTGGTCCCAATGATGAAAAGGATGAAGGGGGAGAAATGTTTTCAACATTCCATAAGTGATGATGAGATTATAAACCACAAATTACAATATATTTCTGTTGCACTCCTTTCTTATCTGGGAAATGTGCTGGGTGCCATACATGCTCAACTAAACTGAAAAACTGACAGGCAGACTGACTTCATGCCTGCCTGCCTGGCTGACTGTTTGTCTGTTTCCCTGGTTACATGCTGCTTTAGTTATCAACTGTCGGTTCGTGCATGTAAAAAGTCTCTTGTGAAAAATTAAATGGTGAAAAAAAGAACAAAACCGAGAGAAAATTTATTTTAATATTTAAAAATATCGTCATTGTATTTATATTTGCATGACTGTAATTATATCTTAACTTAACTGAACACTTTATTCGTTTTGATGCTCTTAAGTACCCAGATATTTGCACTTAAAGTTCAAGTATTATTTTTTGCGTTTGCGACAAAAGAAAATATTTAAATTTGATAAAAAAACGTAAATCCTTTTTAATTTAAATAAGCTAAATGGTGTTAGAAAAGGATGACAAGAGAAATTTAATACGCGAGAGTGAGAGCAAAATAAATTTAATAAGCCTTCATAAATATAAATATTTGAACGTATTATTTTAGCTTAAATTTTTCTGGTATCCGATCGAAAGAAATCACAGTCTTTAGTGAAGCACATTCTAGCAAGGCTCTTCTGCATCTATTGAAACAAATGTTTGTCAGAAAAGTTAAGATCTGAGCTCAATGGCTGTAAACTAAACTTCCCATCCAGTACTTTTCGCATAGTTTTTGTCCGGTCAAAGACGATAATCTTGCGACTGGTCGTATCTTTCACCATAATGTTGTTCGTATATCCTAAATTTATCTTAAATTTTCTCTAAATAGAAAATTTATCGTAATTTTCTCTTAATAGAAAATTTATCGTAAATTTTTTCTTAATAGAAAAATTTTTCGTAAATTTTCTCTTAATAGAAAATTTATCGTAAATTTTCTCTTAATAGAAAATTTATCGTAAATTTTCTCTTAATAGAAAATTTATCGTAAATTTTCTCTTAATAGAAAATTTATCGTAATTTTTCTCTCAATAGGAAATTTATCGTAAATTTTCTCTCAATAGGAAATTTATCGTAAATTTTCTCTCAATAGGAAATTTATCGTAAATTTTCTCTCAATAGGAAATTTATCGTAAATTTTCTCTCAATAGGAAATTTATCGTAAATTTTCTCTCAATAGGAAATTTATCGTAAATTTTCTCTCAATAGGAAATTTATCGTAAATTTTCTCTCAATAGGAAATTTATCGTAAATTTTCTCTCAATAGGAAATTTATCGTAAATTTTCTCTCAATAGGAAATTTATCGTAAATTTTCTCTCAATAGGAAATTTATCGTAAATTTTCTCTCAATAGGAAATTTATCGTAAATTTTCTCTCAATAGGAAATTTATCGTAAATTTTCTATCAATAGGAAATTTATCGTAAATTTTCTCTTAATAGGAGATTTATCGTAAATTTTCTCTTAATAGAAAATTTATCGTAAATTTTCTCTTAATAGAAAATTTATCGTAAATTTTCTCTTAATAGAAAATTTATCGTAAATTTTGTCTTAATAGAAATTTTATCGTAAATTTTCTCTTAATAGAAAATTTATCATAAATTTTCTCTTAATAGAAAATTTATCGTAAATTTTCTCTTAATAGAAAATTTATCATAAATTTTCTCTTAATAGAAAATTTATCGTGAATTTTCTCTTAATAGAAAATTTATCGTGAATTTTCTCTTAATAGAAAATTTATCGTAAATTTTCTCTTAATAGAAAATTTATCGTGAATTTTCTCTTAATAGAAAATTTATCGTGAATTTTCTCTTAATAGAAAATTTATCGTGAATTTTCTCTTAATAGAAAATTTATCGTGAATTTTCTCTTAATAGAAAATTTATCATGAATTTTCTCTTAATTGAAAATTTATCGTAAATTTTCTCTCCATAGGAAATTTATCGTAAATTTACTCTAAATAGGAAATTTATTGTAAATTTACTCTAAATAGGAAATTTATTGTAAATTTACTTTAAATAGAAATTTTACCGTAAATTTACTTTAAATAGAAATTTTATCGTAAATTTACTTTAAATAGAAACTTTATCGCAAATTTACTTTAAATAGAAATTTTGTCGTAAATTTACTTTAAATAGAAATTTTATCGTAAATTTACTCTAAATCGAAATTTTATCGAAGATTTACTCTAAATCGAAATTTTATCGAAAATTTACTCTAAACCGAAATTTTATCGAAAAGTTACCCTAAATCGAAATTTTATCGAAAATTTACTCTAAATAAAAGTTTTATCGTAAATTTACTTTAAATAGAAATTTTATCGTAAATTTACTCTAAAAAGAAATTTTATCGTAAATTTACTTTAAATAGACATTTTATCGTAAATTTACTCTGAATAGAAATTTTATCGTAAATTTACTCTGAATAGAAATTTTATCGTAAATTTACTCTAAATAAAAATTTTATCGTAAATTTATTCTAAATAGAAATTTTACCGTAAATTTACTCTTTATTGAAAATTTTTGGAAATTTTCTCTATATAGAAAATTTGTTCTAAATTTATTTTTATTGGCAAGAATGATATCAAGGCTTTTTCTGACTTTCAAATGACACATTGACAGAATCTGGGTCGCTTTAAGGAATTTTTAGACATTAGACCTAAAAGCAACATGTCGTGCGTTTGTAGTAATATAAACCAGTGTATATTTATAGAGTAATTTTCATATTCAAATATCTTTGAAATTTTTATTCCTTCAAAGAATTGTTTTGGAATTTATTAAGTTTTATCTACTTTCTCTTTCTAAAGCTGGTCTTTTCATAATATTTTCCACGCAAATCTAGAAATATTACTTAAGAGATAAACTTTTTCATATTATAATTTTTTTCTCCCTTAAAATTTTCTATAGCCAAGTTTTTATATGAAAAAATATACTAAAAATTGGTTATAAAAAATATATATTTATAGATTGTTTGTGTTTCATACAAATTTACTGGCTTTTTATGCAAAAGTATTAAAACAGTCCAATAAATCATAGATTTAAGAAGGGACGTGGTAAGATGTCTGGAGAGGTTTCCAAATATATAATAAAACTGTTATGTAGAGAATATGTTAAATATATAAGTGTGTGAATTATAAACATACGATAAGAGGATTTTTTATAACATAAATATAAAATAATACAAAAAATAATGATATGAGAAACAATGTTAAATAAAAAGTTTAGAAAATTTTGAGCAGCTTAAAGTTTGTGATGAGTATTTTTTAATATTTTGAAGAAATTTAGTTATAATCCTCTTCGCAGGACCAGAAAACATGCTTAGCTGTAGGAAAAGCTAAGTAAATATTTTATCTCTGTATTTGTACAGATTAATAATGGATTTATTATTATGGTAATAACGCTAAGTGTTTGTTCGAAGGACCATTAGTCAATGAAATATAAATATATCAAAGTGTAGTGACCCTTTTAAAAATTTAAGTTCGAAATAATCCCATACCAACGTGATAAGGAATTAATTAAAATTCGGTTTGCAGGACCTTGAAAAATCTTTGCTTGCGAAAACATCTAAAATCCACGTATGAAAATATGGATAAGATATTAAATTTGGATCCACAAATTATTCTTAAATACTAAAAAAATAAATTATAATCAGGTTCGTAGAACCATGATTAAATTTTACTTGAAGAAAAATCTAAAATCCTAACATGAAGTTATAAACCAGTAACGAATAATATAAAAATGTATTTGAAAAGATTGACAACTTTTTTAGGGATTAAAATTTGGGTCAAAAATTTATACATAAATGATAAGATATTAGAAATAATCCGGTTCGTAGGACCAATCACGAAAAATCCTAAATCCAAGTATGAAAATATAGACCAGTAATAAAGACCCAATAAAAAACAAATTTGAAATAATTTTTAGTGGATGACGCCAAAGTTACGAAGTTTAGAATATTTTTCGATTATATGATCGCACCATGAATCACATATGCTGATTTTACATTATGGCTTCATCTAATAATCACGCCCTTAACGATGTATATTGGTCACAAAACTTTTTTTTTGGAATTAATTTTGTAACTTGAGAACTATTGAATATTAAAAAAAGAAATTTTACATGGACATTTTTCATGTGTTTTTCAATTGACTTGTAGAATTATATATTTCTAGTGGGGTCCCAGGGTCGCTAAGTCTATCTCCCAAAGGTGATCATCTCGGCATAACAATTTTATAAAAATTCGCCAAAATTTTAATTATGATTTGATTGAAAAGAGATTTTACCCTGATAATTCTCTTCAAAAATACGTGGTTTATATGGGATAACCCCTTGGAAATTTTCACATATTCTATAGGAAAAGGTGCTGCCGTATTATATATATGCGATTCCAACATGTCTTTAAGTAATGTTTCATAACTTTAAAACCGTTTAACATATTTGAGTGAAATTTTGAACAGTTATTGTTTGATATTATGGACCGACAATATTTTAGATTTAATTTTTTGGACCGGAATAGAGCCTACTACGTTCTTAAAACGCTTTTGATTTTCTACATACTTTCTTTTTATTCTTTTTTATTTTCTAGCTGTTAACCTTCACGTTTTTTGGCTGGGTTTCATAAAATGTTAAAAATGAATGGATTGACCCATATGTTTATATGACTTAGTAGCAGCATAAGCCTACTTAAATAGCAAACAAAAGAAATAGGCAAATATGATTCATATTTTATGTGGCTACTAAAAATATATATATATATATATATATATATATATATATATATATATATATATATATATATATATATATATATATATATATATAAAAAGCAAATATTCTAATAATAGAGAAAATCAATAAGTTTATTTTTTATATTTAACAAATATTTTGAGGTTAAATATGAAATTCTTGATATTTTAGATAGAATTTAAAATTGGTGTATGGTGAGGGTGATTCTAATAATTTTAGAATCCAAAAGTAACTTAAATTTTACTTGAATTGCCGAAGTTATATGGCATAACACGAATGACGAGAAATCAGTTCAGGGTTTAAGAAAACGCAATTTTAAGTTCTTCTTTCTTCAACATATTGACGTAATTTATTCGTCTTATGTATGCCGCGATGTAAGTAGTGAGGTTGAAAAATTCTTAGCACACATTTTTTTAATAAAATTTTATAAAATTTTAATAAAATTTTATTATATGGAAAGTTTAAATTAAGCATTTTTTTAATTTCTTTATTAAAATATATGCATTTTTGTGAAAATGTCTTTCGTGAGAACATTTTTACATTATTTTCTCTCAAACCTTTTAAAAATCAATTCATTTAACTTTTTTCTCTACTTTTTTCAATTTTAGCTTAATTTCCAATAATTTTTTATATATTTACTTTAAGCCTTTTTTATCCTTTTAACGGCAAAAAAACTGAAGTTATCAAGTAAACTTATACATTTTTTATTTATCTTCACAATTTAAGTTGAAAATCAGTTTTAAAAAAAATGAAATCATCTTTTATTGCCAAAAGTAATAAGAAATGCAACAACAATTTATGTATATTTTGCATTTTATACAATTTTCTTTCAATTTATTTTGCAAATAATCCTTTTTCTTTGGGGGCAAATTTGAAACCAAAATGCAACAACAAGAACAGCTAAGAAATTCAAAGAAGAAATTGCAAGTTTAGTAAGGAAATCTATCGCATCATAAGACCACTTTAGTTTCAACTATAAGATGATGGAATAAATAAATATAAAACGAAATTGATTTCATTTTAAACATATGAATATATACAGTGGTGGATAATACAATAGAATCACTTTATATTAATTATGAGGGAAGCGGTATAAGACCCAAATTTGATTAACTTAAAATTTCTTATTTTTGCTAATTAATATTTTCGCTAATTTTCCTAATTAAGCTTTATAGGACTAAGTACAGAACCTCTTGAATTCGACTCTTTTTTAATTTTTATTTTAATAATTCTTCAAACTTCCCTTTCCTCCTGTTTTCTGAAAGGATCATAGCGTCTTAACAGAGCTTTGTTTCAGTTTCCTTAATCATATTTGTTTTCATTTTAATTCCAGATAAGTTAACGATTGGTTTGCTATAGCTAAGGTCTAGGATAAGAAAGTTTCATATCTATCATTGCTTAAAATAACGCCCTCTATGTGTGATATAGTGGTGGGTTACTTTGTTAATTCTTCATTCTCTTTATTCCCCCAGGAGGTGAGACAGCGGCATTGACTCACCTTCCTCTGGTCAGCAGTTTAGAGGATTTACCTCCTTTGGTATATATTCCACATTGTTTTTGTACCGCTCAAAGGCTTGTTTACTATACATTATGTTGGCTTATGAATGGAAGCAGCCCTTTTTGTAAACATTTATTGATGGAAACTTCCGTTTTTATAGGACTTGTTGTAATAAATGATTTTGGGAAATTTTTGACTACTCTTGGGTCCTAAAACTTTCCTCAACATTCCTTGAGTACCGTCATCCATTTCGCAGCAAGAATATTATTTTTTACAAAACTTGACTTCAATTTTCGTGTTCTGTTTTTGGTCTCGAAATTTTTATTATCGTTCCTGTTAGGAACTCTTGGGAGATTTTGTTGAAAGTGCTTTTTATTTTTTTTTTTTGGCTTTATAAACATCATTGGACCATTTCTATTATCTAAACCAGGGTTTCTATTAACGGACAACTTCTCCTGGTAGACCTTTAAGTTCTTGGATGTAGTTGGGTTTTGTTAAAAATATTTAATAATTTTGAGATGCATGTTTTTTGGGTCACCCATTTTACACATATTGTTTGACATTAAACATATAAACTGAATTTTACAAAAGTAACTTGATAAAAAATAAAAATATATATCAAATAACACCTGTATTTAAAGTTTGAATGAAAAACGTGTGTTAAGAATTTTTCGGTTTCAGTCCGTATATGTTTTTGACCGATATTGTTTGGGAAGATATAGCACAAAACGTAAAAGCAATAATTTTATGTTAATTTGTAGTGATGCTATTAAGATATCCACCACTGTTTCATATTCGCTTCTACTTAAAAAAAAAAAAAAACAACAGAATAAAAAACCCAGTAAAAAATGAAATTATAATTTTGTTTAAGAAAATTTATTGAACTATAAATAATATTATTTGTTTTATTTGTAACTTAAAACCAGTATCCGGTTCGCAGGACCTTTAAAATTTCCATTGAACTGTTTTTAGTTATACAACAAATTCCAGGAAAACCTAATTGTTGCTTATCGTATTGCTATTTTCAGTTATATTTTATTTCTGATTGCTGGAAATGGCACCCGAAGTGCTTTGTGGGTGTTTTCTGTAATATTTGTTTTAGTTGTGGCAAATCTTTAAATAATTTTATTTCCTCTTCTTCTTGCTTATGGGTTTTCTATCGCATTTCAAGGTTTGCTCCATTAGTTGCCATTCTTTAGTAAACTTTTATTCCCTGATATTTAACTAAACATTTCTCATATTTTAGTTTTCATCTTTTAAAATAAGAAGGATGTTAATATAAGGCTGGAGAAGAAATTGTTTCAAGGAATGATTTCACAGATTTTTATTTTCAAATTGTGGAAGAAAAGATACAAGTTGAGAACGATCGCATCAAATAGCAGAATGGATTAGATAATTGTCATATTGACCATAGTTTAATTTTAATATAACTTCTCCTTTAATCAGTGAATTGCAAAAATTCCTAATTTTCCATATAAAAACACCCAAAATCCCTATTCGCTGATGGGAGTATATAAAATTTGTCATTTCATGAAGGAACCATCTAATGCCCCATAACATATCAAAGGTGATTTAGCCATATTATGTTCGTTTGTCTATATATTTATCGTTTCCATGCTTATGTCCACAATAATAGACAGACCTCAATGAAATGACCACCAAAACACCCAAAATCGGTTCAGTAGAAAAAAATATAGACCGATATCTGAGACAATGTCCTAAAGAACCCCTCCTCATCTCTTGCTGTTATTAGATGGGGCAACTACAGCAAAGTTTTATGTACAGCGTAATTTTGGGATAGCACACGAGGGGGAGGTATCCCCCTCTTGTGCTATCTTTAGAGTCTTTTTGGAAAGACTCTAAATAACAATAAAATTACCTATGGATACAGTAACAATCTATTGACTTGACTATAGTTTAGTCTATCGCCTAGACTATTGATTTGAGTATAGTTAACCTATCGATTAGACTATAGTTTAGTCTATCGACTATCGACTATAGTTTAATTTTTCTGTTAGATAGACTAGAAAAAAGTTTAGTGTATCAGCTATATAAGCAAGATCAAAGTTTAGTCTTTCGACCAGATAGACTATAATTTAGTCTATCTAGTCGATTAGTTTAGTCTGTCAACTAAATGGACTTGACTAAAGTTTAGTCGATCGACTAAATAGACTTGAATATAGTTTAGTCTATCGACTAAATAGACTTGAATATAGTTTAGTCTACCGACTACACTATAATGTACTTTATCGACTAGATTTTAGTTTATACTATCAAAAAGATTACTATTTAGACTTTCGCCTTGGCTGTAGTTCAGGCTATCGAATTGACTATAGTCTAGTATACCGAAAAGACTATAGCTTACTCTATTGGCTATAGTTTAATCTTTCTGTTAGTTATTAACTTTTCCCCTTGCCTAGGACTATAGCTTAGCGTTTCAACTAGACTATAATTTAGTGTTTCGACTGTATTGTACTATAGTTAGTGTCCAGACTTTATTTTGGTATCTCGACTTAACAGTAGTTAAGTGACCATGCTATACTCCAGTATAACATAGTACTTTAGTTGTCTCGATAAAACTGTAGTTTTAATATTGCTACTGTAGTTAGTTCAGTGTCTCGACTTACAAATTTTAAGTGTCTCTACTATAATATACATTATTAATGGACCTTTAACGCGGTCAGGTGTATAATTGGGTGACAAGAATTGCACAAGTAATCGTTTCCCACAACCGGAAAATAGGTAGTAAAGTAATAAGGGTCAATGTGTACGACCAACTGATCGCCACAAGATGTATTATCGAAAGAGTAAGAAGTCCATGTATAATGCTTAGTCCCCTTAATAGAAGTAAAATCTGAAAAATATATGCGATCTTCTTAGTCTGCTAAAGTTCCAGCAAATATTGACCAAAAACAATCTAATTACAAATACCCGAATATCTGGGCTTCAGAAAGTTGAACACGTAAGACTAGACTATAAGTGAGGTTATAATTATTAGAAATTATTATTGTTAAATTTTTTATTTGGACTATCGAATATTTCATATCTTTAAATAACTGAATTTTAGAATTTTCACCCCCATATGGAACCATGTGTATCCACTGACATACACTTCTATAATGATTCTCTGTTTGCCAATAAATAAAGTTAAACTTTTGCTAAATTGAATTTTTATTACATAAATATTGAAATTGGTACACAAACACATCAAAAATCCTAACCAACACATATACAACTACCAGCAAATCATATTTACACACATGTAAACATTCAATATCCTTCAATAAGATACAAAATACATTTGTATTTAGAAAAAAAATTATAAACGATAAAAAAGGACTAAAGTAATAGTAGAAAGGATTTTATGCATGAATATCTGTGTGTGTGTGTGT
>PYHX02000494.1:21374633-21427654 GCA_004302925.2 Cochliomyia hominivorax
ATAATTCTGCACTTAAGATAAACTATTAGAAAACTTTAATTCAGCATCAATAAAAATGTCTAAAAAACTTGGTACATGAATATAAGTCGTTAAATTTTCAATCATATCAGATATAATATAAATATGATTATTTAGCTTAGGAGTTTTCGATTTGGTTTGGTGTATTCTAGGTCCCCAGCTGGTCCGTTGTTAGTGGCTAAACTTACGAAGTTGGTCATCTCAAAAAAGTTGATTTTGTGAAAATTCGCCATGTAGAAGTCAGTGTTTAACCCAATTTCACCATAATTATACCCCATAGATGTTTGTACCGACCAGAAAAAAAGTGCTCTACCACCACTTTCTGAGTCGATTTATTATGTGTGTGGTTGGCTGTCTATGAAAACCTTGTGATGAAAATGTAGGTCGCAATTTAAAATATATCTTTGGCATGACAATTATTAATGATGATCCATTATTTTACCTGATATTTCCGTTAGTGTCATAAAAAATTTTACAAGTCTAAACATAATTTCTTCTAGCTTCCATATTAATTCTCTGAAAAATCGGTAAAACACACATAATTTAATATAAAGAATGAGATAGAAAAATCGCAATAAAATAATTAATATTTCAAATAAATTGGTACTACAAAAATTGTCAGATTCAAAGCTCTGTCATAAAATGTTTCCAATGCATTAATGGTACGGAACTAGGATAGAAAACCTGGTTCAGGTAGAAGGAGTGGTCCATATATGTTCTTAAAGCATTTTCCAAAGAACTCCCAACACATCCGGTATAACAGCAGCCCGTTTAGATCAGTGCTTATACAGTGTTTGGTAGAAACGTTAAAGCTAATGCAGGTTTAAAAAGAAAAAGGCTTAAAAGGTTTCTAACAGGAATGCTGCTGCTAAAAATTTAAAGGCCATAAACTTTGCACGGAATTTGAAGTGAAGTTCGCTAACATTTTTTGCACAACTTCCTGGTCAATAATTTAATGTTGCTGTTGCCCGAGGAAATGTTGAAGAAAACTTTAGGATCTAAAAGTAGTCAACAATTCCCAAAAAGTTCTTGGTATGGCAAGGAATATGTAAAATGTACCCAACCATTTGTTACAAAACGATATAACAAAAAAGAATGTTTAAAATAAGGCTCCTTTCATTCGTAAGACTCCGTAATCAGTCACATGCCCTTGAGTGGTACAAGTAAAATAAATTGGTATATGTACCAAGAGAGGCAAATGATCCAAACGACCCGAAGCGAATGCCAATGAAGAGATATCTTGTTAAAAGGCATTTGAAGAGCACAACATGTGAAATGTGGCTGGTTGTCAGTGCTTTTCCAATTGTCTTGCTCTTGTATCCTTATAATTTTCGTACTCCAAAAAGTGACTTATTGTGGAACTGCCAGCGTCAATGCAAGTTCCTCTTGCTTTTGACAGCAATATTTGTCGATTCCTACGATCTACGAACTTCTACAGTTGAAGGGATCTAATCCTTATCATCTGTATCGAAATCGCCATTCGTTTTGAAAGTTTTTTTACTTTGAACAAGTCGACCGTAAACTTCTTACTGTTCGGCGGGTTTGAATTGTCATCCTTGATTTTTTTAATTCCCTAACTTTACTCGGTAACATATTTAGCAACTGTAATCAAATTGTTGTAACTAAATTTTGCACTTGCAACATAATTTCAATAAATTTTCAATGTTTGTAGTTGACAAACCCTCGTGGAATTATAAAAAACATTTAACATATAACATACAGAGTTGCAATCACAATATTCATAACATATAAAGCAAATATTTTTAACGTTGCATAAATGCAACAATATGACAATTGCAACTTTGTATAGTTTATTCTCGCATAACAGTACAAAACAATACAACTATAAAGAAAAACTATTTTTTTTTTGCTATTAAGCGCTACGTTTTTTCGCTTACAAATTTAAAACACATGAAGGAGATAAGAGGGAAAAAATATCATATGATAACATACAATTGATGTGCAATTAGCTTAAGAGGATCAGACACAAAGCCATAGTCTTTTATCATGTCAATATGCGGTCACATATCACAATACTGGTCAAAAACTTGTTTGAAAACATTGAATGATAAGTTCTGGTTCACCCCGATCTATAGTCCAACTCTTGCAGCTTGCAGCGAATCAATGTAGCAGCCCACACTGGAGTACACTTCACTTTAGAAAAGCTTATCAGAAATAGGTTTGATACAAAACTAGTCCAGTTCTTAATATGCTGCCAGAAAAATAGAAACTAGTTTTACTCTTTAAATTAAGAATTCTATTTATTATTTCAATCTTAATAGCCGATTAACTTCGGCTCCTGGAAAAAGCATGGCGAGTAAACTTCTTAAAAATTTAAAATATTTTACGATTTTTTCGATTCCACTCTTTGTGTGTGCGTGTGTATATAGTAAATAGTAGTGGCCCATTATTTAATGTATATTTTCCCTTATCGCCTTGATATGTGCGCTCGTGTAAGTTTCATATAATTTTTGTTGTTTTGTGAATACAACAACATGTGTGTGTATCCCAGAAATCATAATATGCCAGACCTAAAATATTTATAATACATTTGTTGGTACTGTTTTTTTCATTTAATGCTACAGATTTTTTTTACAAAACACATACTCAGGGTGTAAATATATATATATTTTTGCAAACACACTTTTTATGTGTGTTTAATGCTTTTGTGAACAGTGGGACTGAAGCGAAAAAAACTTGTTTCTCAATTATTTTAATTTTAGAATTTTAAAAATTGTTAATAGCGACCATGATAAGGAAACGTTTTTCACCACACACGACTAATTCAAGATCTGAGTCGATATAAGGAGTGAGATCGAAAAATTCTTGTCATACATATATGTGAATAAAAACGTATTACTAAACTTTCGGATTTAATATTTTATTTGATTAAAATTATAAGAAAACAATGTACCACACCTTAGGACACATTTTTGTGCTCTTCAATTCTCTTTTAACAAAAGCCCAATATCTCTTCAGTAACTTTAGTTCCGGGCAGTTTCGAAGATTTGCCGTTCTCTATACAAATGTCACATTATTGTTCTTGTAAGCCAAACCCAATAAGCGGACACATTAGGAAGGCTTATGAATGGGAACAGCTTTGTTTGCAAATATTTCTTGATGTAACTTTCTATATATAGAGACCGTTGTAACGAATGATTGTCTTCTTTTACCGCAAATGCATAAATCGTACCAAAAAAACTTTGACTGCATCAGCAACATAAAAGTCTTCACCAGGAAGTTACGAAAGATCTGTCAGATCATACGTTTCATCATCCATTATGCAGCAAGATTATTTTCTTTAAACTTGACTCAATTTCCATGCTCTGTTTTGCTCTCAAAATTTTAGCAGAGTTCTTCTTCTATGTTTTTAAAGGAGCATTATTTTTAACTATACGCAACAAATAGTGAGAGCATTGGCCTAAACGGCCTGGTTTCCTTTCATTAATAACAAAATATTAAAGGATTCACAATCTTCGGATATGACACAAGGGAGTTGGTATCCCTCTATTGAACTATTAAAGCTAATTTTTGAAATATTACTTTGTAACGTGATTTTATTTTTCGGCTGCCGTAGCTCAGTGGCCGCCAAGGCCATTTACTGATCCACAAACCTTAAGTAATAAGTCTTTTATTTTTCCCTTTCAAGAGTTTAAACTACTAATTTCCTTATTTAATTCTGATAATATTTATTCGACCCGGCTTTGAGGGGAATTATGTGATCGGCTTGCGGCTTCTTTTTTCAATAAGGCTTACTTCGGCTTTGGTTAGCAGTAATCGGTAATATGATTTCCTTTCGTTCTTCAATAAGCTTATATCGGCTTTCATTAGCGGGCATCGGGAGTAATATCGGCTTAAGGCTTTTTCTCTTCAGCCAGGATTACTTCGGCTTTTATTAGGGAAAATTGAAAGTTTGATCGGCTTTGGGTTTCTTCTCACCGTCTTCGGGGTTGGTACAGCTTTGAGTCGGAAGTGGTATGAGTTTTCTTACAATAAATCTTCAACTAAGGAGGACGCAGCAACCGAAGTCACACGTGAGAACGCAGCAACCATCTTCTATTTTATATTTTTGCCCCCATTGTGCTTTAACATTATTGTAAAATTTACCTACATGGGGTTTTTTCACGCACTGCGTAAATATTTAAAAAGGAAAATAAACAAAAAATTATATGTTTCACCCACACACACGCATACATACATACATACATACATACATACATACATACATACATACATACACCCAAACCATGCCAAACAGATAGACATGTAAAGTAGTGTAAACGGACACAGTCATAGAATGACATACGGACGGAGGGATATTCATGCAAAACGACAGTTACAGACAGATTTCAACTGCAGGAAACTTATTGCTTACTTGGTCCCAATGATGAAAAGGATGAAGGGGAGAAATGTTTTCAAACATTCCATAAGTGATGATGAGATTATAAACCACAAATTACAATATATTTCTGTTGCACTCCTTTCTTATCTGGGAAATGTGCTGGGTGCCATACATGCTCAACTAAACTGAAAAACTGACAGGCAGACTGACTTCATGCCTGCCTGCCTGGCTGACTGTTTGTCTGTTTCCCTGGTTACATGCTGCTTTAGTTATCAACTGTCGGTTCGTGCATGTAAAAAGTCTCTTGTGAAAAATTAAATGGTGAAAAAAAGAACAAAACCGAGAGAAAATTTATTTTAATATTTAAAAATATCGTCATTGTATTTATATTTGCATGACTGTAATTATATCTTAACTTAACTGAACACTTTATTCGTTTTGATGCTCTTAAGTACCCAGATATTTGCACTTAAAGTTCAAGTATTATTTTTTGCGTTTGCGACAAAAGAAAATATTTAAATTTGATAAAAAAACGTAAATCCTTTTTAATTTAAATAAGCTAAATGGTGTTAGAAAAGGATGACAAGAGAAATTTAATACGCGAGAGTGAGAGCAAAATAAATTTAATAAGCCTTCATAAATATAAATATTTGAACGTATTATTTTAGCTTAAATTTTTCTGGTATCCGATCGAAAGAAATCACAGTCTTTAGTGAAGCACATTCTAGCAAGGCTCTTCTGCATCTATTGAAACAAATGTTTGTCAGAAAAGTTAAGATCTGAGCTCAATGGCTGTAAACTAAACTTCCCATCCAGTACTTTTCGCATAGTTTTTGTCCGGTCAAAGACGATAATCTTGCGACTGGTCGTATCTTTCACCATAATGTTGTTCGTATATCCTAAATTTATCTTAAATTTTCTCTAAATAGAAAATTTATCGTAATTTTCTCTTAATAGAAAATTTATCGTAAATTTTTCTTAATAGAAAAATTTTTCGTAAATTTTCTCTAATAGAAAATTTATCGTAAATTTTCTCTTAATAGAAAATTTATCGTAAATTTTCTCTTAATAGAAAATTTATCGTAAATTTTCTCTTAATAGAAAATTTATCGTAATTTTTCTCTCAATAGGAAATTTATCGTAAATTTCTTAATAAATTTATCGTAAATTTTCTCAATAGGAAATTTATCGTAAATTTTCTCTCGTAAATTTTCTCTTAATAGGAAATTTATCGTAAATTTTCTCTCAATAGGAAATTTATCGTAAATTTTCTCTCAATAGGAAATTTATCGTAAATTTTCTCTCAATAGGAAATTTATCGTAAATTTTCTCTCAATAGGAAATTTATCGTAAATTTTCTCTCAATAGGAAATTTATCGTAAATTTTCGTAAATTTTCTCAATTTATCGTAAATTTTCTCTTATAGAAATTTATCGTAAATTTTCTCTTAATAGAAAATTTATCGTAAATTTTCTCTATAGAAAATTTATCGTAAATTTTCTCTCAATAGAAATTTATCGTAAATTTTCTCTATAGGAAATTTATCGTAAATTTTCTCTATCGTAAATTTTCTCTCAATAGAAAATTTATCGTAAATTTTCTCTTAATAGGAAATTTAAATCTTATCGTAAATTTTCTCTTAATAGAAAATTTATCGTAAATTTTCTCTTAATAGAAAATTTATCGTAAATTTTCTCTTAATAGAAAATTTATCGTAAATTTTCTCTTAATAGAAAATTTATCGTAAATTTTCTCTTAATAGAAAATTTATCGTAAATTTTCTCATAGAAATTTATCGTAAATTTTCTCTTAATAGAAAATTTATCGTAAATTTTCTCTTAATAGAAAATTTATCGTAAATTTTCTCTTAATAGAAAATTTATCGTAAATTTTCTCTTAATAGAAAATTTATCGTAAATTTTCTCTTAATAGAAAATTTATCGTAAATTTTTCTTAATAGAAAATTTATCGTAAATTTTCTCTTAATAGAAAATTTATCGTAAATTTTCTCTTAATAGAAAATTTATCGTAAATTTTCTCTTAATAAAAATTTATCGTAAATTTTCTCTTAATAGAAAATTTATCGTAAATTTTCTCTTAATAGAAAATTTATCGTGAATTTTCTCTTAATAGAAAATTTATCGTGAATTTTCTCTTAATAGAAAATTTATCGTAAATTTTCTCTTAATAGAAAATTTATCGTGAATTTTCTCTTAATAGAAAATTTATCGTGAATTTTCTCTTAATAGAAAATTTATCGTGAATTTTCTCTTAATAGAAATTTATCGTGAATTTTCTCTTAATAGAAAATTATCATGAATTTCTCTTAATTGAAAATTTATCGTAAATTTTCTCTCCATAGGAAATTTATCGTAAATTTACTCTAAATAGGAAATTTATTGTAAATTTACTCTAAATAGGAAATTTATTGTAAATTTACTTTAAATAGAAATTTTACCGTAAATTTACTTTAAATAGAAATTTTATCGTAAATTTACTTTAAATAGAAACTTTATCGCAAATTTACTTTAAATAGAAATTTTGTCGTAAATTTACTTTAAAATAGAAATTTATCGTAAATTTACTCTAATCGAAATTTTATCGAAGATTTACTCTAAATCGAAATTTTATCGAAAATTTACTCTAAACCGAAATTTTATCGAAAAGTTACCCTAAATCGAAATTTTATCGAAAATTTACTCTAAATAAAAGTTTTATCGTAAATTTACTTTAAATAGAAATTTTATCGTAAATTTACTCTAAAAAGAAATTTTATCGTAAATTTACTTTAAATAGACATTTTATCGTAAATTTACTCTGAATAGAAATTTTATCGTAAATTTACTCTGAATAGAAATTTTATCGTAAATTTACTCTAAATAAAAATTTTATCGTAAATTTATTCTAAATAGAAATTTTACCGTAAATTTACTCTTTATTGAAAATTTTTGGAAATTTTCTCTATATAGAAAATTTGTTCTAAATTTATTTTTATTGGCAAGAATGATATCAAGGCTTTTTCTGACTTTCAAATGACACATTGACAGAATCTGGGTCGCTTTAAGGAATTTTTAGACATTAGACCTAAAAGCAACATGTCGTGCGTTTGTAGTAATATAAACCAGTGTATATTTATAGAGTAATTTTCATATTCAAATATCTTTGAAATTTTTATTCCTTCAAAGAATTGTTTTGGAATTTATTAAGTTTTATCTACTTTCTCTTTCTAAAGCTGGTCTTTTCATAATATTTTCCACGCAAATCTAGAAATATTACTTAAGAGATAAACTTTTTCATATTATAATTTTTTTCTCCCTTAAAATTTTCTATAGCCAAGTTTTTATATGAAAAAATATACTAAAAATTGGTTATAAAAAATATATATTTATAGATTGTTTGTGTTTCATACAAATTTACTGGCTTTTTATGCAAAAGTATTAAAACAGTCCAATAAATCATAGATTTAAGAAGGGACGTGGTAAGATGTCTGGAGAGGTTTCCAAATATATAATAAAACTGTTATGTAGAGAATATGTTAAATATATAAGTGTGTGAATTATAAACATACGATAAGAGGATTTTTTATAACATAAATATAAAATAATACAAAAAATAATGATATGAGAAACAATGTTAAATAAAAAGTTTAGAAAATTTTGAGCAGCTTAAAGTTTGTGATGAGTATTTTTTAATATTTTGAAGAAATTTAGTTATAATCCTCTTCGCAGGACCAGAAAACATGCTTAGCTGTAGGAAAAGCTAAGTAAATATTTTATCTCTGTATTGTACAGATTAATAATGGATTTATTATTATGGTAATAACGCTAAGTGTTTGTTCGAAGGACCATTAGTCAATGAAATATAAATATATCAAAGTGTAGTGACCCTTTTAAAAATTAAGTTCGAAATAATCCCATACCAACGTGATAAGGAATTAATTAAAATTCGGTTTGCAGGACCTTGAAAAATCTTTGCTTGCGAAAACATCTAAAATCCACGTATGAAAATATGGATAAGATATTAAATTTGGATCCACAAATTATTCTTAAATACTAAAAAAATAAATTATAATCAGGTTCGTAGAACCATGATTAAATTTTACTTGAAGAAAAATCTAAAATCCTAACATGAAGTTATAAACCAGTAACGAATAATATAAAAATGTATTTGAAAGATGACAACTTTTTTAGGGATTAAAATTTGGGTCAAAATTATACATAATGATAAGATATTAGAAATAATCCGGTTCGTAGGACCAATCACGAAAAATCCTAAATCCAAGTATGAAAATATAGACCAGTAATAAAGACCCAATAAAAAACAAATTTGAAATAATTTTTAGTGGATGACGCCAAAGTTACGAAGTTTAGAATATTTTTCGATTATATGATCGCACCATGAATCACATATGCTGATTTTACATTATGGCTTCATCTAATAATCACGCCCTTAACGATGTATATTGGTCACAAAACTTTTTTTTTGGAATTAATTTTGTAACTTGAGAACTATTGAATATTAAAAAAAGAAATTTTACATGGACATTTTTCATGTGTTTTTCAATTGACTTGTAGAATTATATATTTCTAGTGGGGTCCCAGGGTCGCTAAGTCTATCTCCCAAAGGTGATCATCTCGGCATAACAATTTTATAAAAATTCGCCAAAATTTTAATTATGATTTGATTGAAAAGAGATTTTACCCTGATAATTCTCTTCAAAAATACGTGGTTTATATGGGATAACCCCTTGGAAATTTTCACATATTCTATAGGAAAAGGTGCTGCCGTATTATATATATGCGATTCCAACATGTCTTTAAGTAATGTTTCATAACTTTAAAACCGTTTAACATATTTGAGTGAAATTTTGAACAGTTATTGTTTGATATTATGGACCGACAATATTTTAGATTTAATTTTTTGGACCGGAATAGAGCCTACTACGTTCTTAAAACGCTTTTGATTTTCTACATACTTTCTTTTTATTCTTTTTTATTTTCTAGCTGTTAACCTTCACGTTTTTTGGCTGGGTTTCATAAAATGTTAAAAATGAATGGATTGACCCATATGTTTATATGACTTAGTAGCAGCATAAGCCTACTTAAATAGCAAACAAAAGAAATAGGCAAATATGATTCATATTTTATGTGGCTACTAAAAATATATATATATATATATATATATATATATATATATATATATATATATATATATATATATATATATATATATATAAAAAGCAAATATTCTAATAATAGAGAAAATCAATAAGTTTATTTTTTATATTTAACAAATATTTTGAGGTTAAATATGAAATTCTTGATATTTTAGATAGAATTTAAAATTGGTGTATGGTGAGGGTGATTCTAATAATTTTAGAATCCAAAAGTAACTTAAATTTTACTTGAATTGCCGAAGTTATATGGCATAACACGAATGACGAGAAATCAGTTCAGGGTTTAAGAAAACGCAATTTTAAGTTCTTCTTTCTTCAACATATTGACGTAATTTATTCGTCTTATGTATGCCGCGATGTAAGTAGTGAGGTTGAAAAATTCTTAGCACACATTTTTTTAATAAAATTTTATAAAATTTTAATAAAATTTTATTATATGGAAAGTTTAAATTAAGCATTTTTTTAATTTCTTTATTAAAATATATGCATTTTTGTGAAAATGTCTTTCGTGAGAACATTTTTACATTATTTTCTCTCAAACCTTTTAAAAATCAATTCATTTAACTTTTTTCTCTACTTTTTTCAATTTTAGCTTAATTTCCAATAATTTTTTATATATTTACTTTAAGCCTTTTTTATCCTTTTAACGGCAAAAAAACTGAAGTTATCAAGTAAACTTATACATTTTTTATTTATCTTCACAATTTAAGTTGAAAATCAGTTTTAAAAAAAATGAAATCATCTTTTATTGCCAAAAGTAATAAGAAATGCAACAACAATTTATGTATATTTTGCATTTTATACAATTTTCTTTCAATTTATTTTGCAAATAATCCTTTTTCTTTGGGGGCAAATTTGAAACCAAAATGCAACAACAAGAACAGCTAAGAAATTCAAAGAAGAAATTGCAAGTTTAGTAAGGAAATCTATCGCATCATAAGACCACTTTAGTTTCAACTATAAGATGATGGAATAAATAAATATAAAACGAAATTGATTTCATTTTAAACATATGAATATATACAGTGGTGGATAATACAATAGAATCACTTTATATTAATTATGAGGGAAGCGGTATAAGACCCAAATTTGATTAACTTAAAATTTCTTATTTTTGCTAATTAATATTTTCGCTAATTTTCCTAATTAAGCTTTATAGGACTAAGTACAGAACCTCTTGAATTCGACTCTTTTTTAATTTTTATTTTAATAATTCTTCAAACTTCCCTTTCCTCCTGTTTTCTGAAAGGATCATAGCGTCTTAACAGAGCTTTGTTTCAGTTTCCTTAATCATATTTGTTTTCATTTTAATTCCAGATAAGTTAACGATTGGTTTGCTATAGCTAAGGTCTAGGATAAGAAAGTTTCATATCTATCATTGCTTAAAATAACGCCCTCTATGTGTGATATAGTGGTGGGTTACTTTGTTAATTCTTCATTCTCTTTATTCCCCCAGGAGGTGAGACAGCGGCATTGACTCACCTTCCTCTGGTCAGCAGTTTAGAGGATTTACCTCCTTTGGTATATATTCCACATTGTTTTTGTACCGCTCAAAGGCTTGTTTACTATACATTATGTTGGCTTATGAATGGAAGCAGCCCTTTTTGTAAACATTTATTGATGGAAACTTCCGTTTTTATAGGACTTGTTGTAATAAATGATTTTGGGAAATTTTTGACTACTCTTGGGTCCTAAAACTTTCCTCAACATTCCTTGAGTACCGTCATCCATTTCGCAGCAAGAATATTATTTTTTACAAAACTTGACTTCAATTTTCGTGTTCTGTTTTTGGTCTCGAAATTTTTATTATCGTTCCTGTTAGGAACTCTTGGGAGATTTTGTTGAAAGTGCTTTTTATTTTTTTTTTTTGGCTTTATAAACATCATTGGACCATTTCTATTATCTAAACCAGGGTTTCTATTAACGGACAACTTCTCCTGGTAGACCTTTAAGTTCTTGGATGTAGTTGGGTTTTGTTAAAAATATTTAATAATTTTGAGATGCATGTTTTTTGGGTCACCCATTTTACACATATTGTTTGACATTAAACATATAAACTGAATTTTACAAAAGTAACTTGATAAAAAATAAAAATATATATCAAATAACACCTGTATTTAAAGTTTGAATGAAAAACGTGTGTTAAGAATTTTTCGGTTTCAGTCCGTATATGTTTTTGACCGATATTGTTTGGGAAGATATAGCACAAAACGTAAAAGCAATAATTTTATGTTAATTTGTAGTGATGCTATTAAGATATCCACCACTGTTTCATATTCGCTTCTACTTAAAAAAAAAAAAAACAACAGAATAAAAAACCCAGTAAAAAATGAAATTATAATTTTGTTTAAGAAAATTTATTGAACTATAAATAATATTATTTGTTTTATTTGTAACTTAAAACCAGTATCCGGTTCGCAGGACCTTTAAAATTTCCATTGAACTGTTTTTAGTTATACAACAAATTCCAGGAAAACCTAATTGTTGCTTATCGTATTGCTATTTTCAGTTATATTTTATTTCTGATTGCTGGAAATGGCACCCGAAGTGCTTTGTGGGTGTTTTCTGTAATATTTGTTTTAGTTGTGGCAAATCTTTAAATAATTTTATTTCCTCTTCTTCTTGCTTATGGGTTTTCTATCGCATTTCAAGGTTTGCTCCATTAGTTGCCATTCTTTAGTAAACTTTTATTCCCTGATATTTAACTAAACATTTCTCATATTTTAGTTTTCATCTTTTAAAATAAGAAGGATGTTAATATAAGGCTGGAGAAGAAATTGTTTCAAGGAATGATTTCACAGATTTTTATTTTCAAATTGTGGAAGAAAAGATACAAGTTGAGAACGATCGCATCAAATAGCAGAATGGATTAGATAATTGTCATATTGACCATAGTTTAATTTTAATATAACTTCTCCTTTAATCAGTGAATTGCAAAAATTCCTAATTTTCCATATAAAAACACCCAAAATCCCTATTCGCTGATGGGAGTATATAAAATTTGTCATTTCATGAAGGAACCATCTAATGCCCCATAACATATCAAAGGTGATTTAGCCATATTATGTTCGTTTGTCTATATATTTATCGTTTCCATGCTTATGTCCACAATAATAGACAGACCTCAATGAAATGACCACCAAAACACCCAAAATCGGTTCAGTAGAAAAAAATATAGACCGATATCTGAGACAATGTCCTAAAGAACCCCTCCTCATCTCTTGCTGTTATTAGATGGGGCAACTACAGCAAAGTTTTATGTACAGCGTAATTTTGGGATAGCACACGAGGGGGAGGTATCCCCCTCTTGTGCTATCTTTAGAGTCTTTTTGGAAAGACTCTAAATAACAATAAAATTACCTATGGATACAGTAACAATCTATTGACTTGACTATAGTTTAGTCTATCGCCTAGACTATTGATTTGAGTATAGTTTAACCTATCGATTAGACTATAGTTTAGTCTATCGACTATCGACTATAGTTTAATTTTTCTGTTAGATAGACTAGAAAAAAGTTTAGTGTATCAGCTATATAAGCAAGATCAAAGTTTAGTCTTTCGACCAGATAGACTATAATTTAGTCTATCTAGTCGATTAGTTTAGTCTGTCAACTAAATGGACTTGACTAAAGTTTAGTCGATCGACTAAATAGACTTGAATATAGTTTAGTCTATCGACTAAATAGACTTGAATATAGTTTAGTCTACCGACTACACTATAATGTACTTTATCGACTAGATTTTAGTTTATACTATCAAAAAGATTACTATTTAGACTTTCGCCTTGGCTGTAGTTCAGGCTATCGAATTGACTATAGTCTAGTATACCGAAAAGACTATAGCTTACTCTATTGGCTATAGTTTAATCTTTCTGTTAGTTATTAACTTTTCCCCTTGCCTAGACTATAGCTTAGCGTTTCAACTAGACTATAATTTAGTGTTTCGACTGTATTGTACTATAGTTAGTGTCCAGACTTTATTTTGGTATCTCGACTTAACAGTAGTTAAGTGACCATGCTATACTCCAGTATAACATAGTACTTTAGTTGTCTCGATAAAACTGTAGTTTAATATTGCTACTGTAGTTAGTTCAGTGTCTCGACTTTACAAATTTTAAGTGTCTCTACTATAATATACATTATTAATGGACCTTTAACGCGGTCAGGTGTATAATTGGGTGACAAGAATTGCACAAGTAATCGTTTCCCACAACCGGAAAATAGGTAGTAAAGTAATAAGGGTCAATGTGTACGACCAACTGATCGCCACAAGATGTATTATCGAAAGAGTAAGAAGTCCATGTTATAATGCTTAGTCCCCTTAATAGAAGTAAAATCTGAAAAATATATGCGATCTTCTTAGTCTGCTTTCCCAGCAAATATTGACCAAAAACAATCTAATTAAAATAACCCGATATCTGGGCTTCAGAAAGTTGAACACGTAAGACTAGACTATAAGTGAGGTTATAATTATTAGAAATTATTATTGTTAAATTTTTTATTTGGACTATCGAATATTTCATATCTTTAAATAACTGAATTTTAGAATTTTCACCCCCATATGGAACCATGTGTATCCACTGACATACACTTCTATAATGATTCTCTGTTTGCCAATAAAGTTAAACTTTTGCTAAATTGAATTTTTATTACATAAATATTGAAATTGGTACACAAACACATCAAAAATCCTAACCAACACATATACAACTACCAGCAAATCATATTTACACACATGTAAACATTCAATATCCTTCAATAAGATACAAAATACATTTGTATTTAGAAAAAAAATTATAAACGATAAAAAGGACTAAAGTAATAGTAGAAAGGATTTTATGCATGAATATCTGTGTGTGTGTGTGAGTGGGAATGAATGTACATGTATGTGTAAATAACATATTAAATGTATGTGTAGTTAAACAAATTGTATGAAAAATGTAAAATTTAGTTTTAGAAAAGCAAATAATATATATTTGTCCGTTACTTTTCATATGGTACTTATGATATTCCTTATTCCATATTTTTTTTCTCTTCTCTTCGTCTGTATCTCTATTGTTTGTCTTTGTGTCTGCAGGATATTTGTTGGGGATTTACATGTTAAATGATAAAATATTTTCAATGAAAACACAACGAAAAATGAAAAATATTCAAATATTTTCTATTTTTCTTTTCACTTCGTCCTTTCACTTTGTGTAATAAATTTTGTTTTTGTGTATTTAAAGATGGAAAATGAAATGTTGAAATTGTGGATTTTCTTTTTTTAAGATTCTGGGATTTGTTGAATTTTTGGTTGGAATATTTATGATAAATATTAAAATAAAATGTAGGACCATTTGTAGGGTATAGAAATCTGAGCCAAAGTTTGGAGAAAATCTAAATAAAATTTTTATTTTCGATTTATCTTCTTTCTTTAAGACCGTTTTGCGAAGATTAAAAAAATTAAATTCGGATCGTGATCCTAATCCAAAAAGAGAAGAGTCAAAAATTAAAGGGATGTGTATGCAAGAAGAATTCTTTGAAAATATATAAGAAGTTCAAGGCATAAAAAATCGGAGTAAAATCTTTATTTTAAGATTATATTCCCCTATAAGATCGTTTGCGAAGATTTATAAAATATATTTTTTTTTTCATTTTTAAAATTAAGATCGAGAGCAAAATTAACAACAAAATATGCTCGCTCTCTAGTGGAAGAGCAAAAAAGTTAATGAACTTCAATAAATCAATCCGAAAGATGTATATACAAGATGAAGAAGTAGTTGAAAATAAACTGTAAAACAATAAAGCTTTTAAACTTTTAAACTCTATTTCTCTTTAACTAAAAAAAATTATAACTGCTGCTCAGGAAAAGAGTTTTTCACTCTTTAGTGAATTATTTTTGAAATTTGATCGATTTGATTTTCAATTATTTTCAAAAACTCTGCGCTTTATGATGATTGATTATCAAATAAAAATCTTCTAAATATTAAACTGGTTAAAAAAAATTTTTTTTAACAGTATGAAGACTAACATTCGAGGCGTTACGAATGTTGAAAATGCTAATCTACTCTCTATGTCGAACGATTAAAAAATAAAAATCTCTCAAAAAATTAAACTCGGATCAAAATTGAAAAAAGTTCGATCTTCTTAATATGATTTTTATTTCGAAAACACAAATTTCTACTAAAATTTTACGAAAATCTTTCTAAGAGTTACTAATCTGATCAGAATCAAATATTTTGAAGTAATGTACCTAAGTTGAACGTCAAAAACAAAATAAAACCTGATTTTCCTCAACAAGACATATATTTTGGCCAGATTTGAGCAAAACTAAAATAAAAATGGGATATAACTTCTAAATGAATTTGAATGACAGATAAGGAGAAGCGATTTTCTTCAGATTTTGTGCAAATCGTTTCATTACAGGAAATTCAATTCTTTACTTTTAAAAAGATTTTTATTTCAAAAAATTCTAGAAATAATGAAAAATGGAGGAAATTCTTTAGTGAAAAAAAAAATATATCAAAATCCAGGAAATAACATAAAATTAAAGAAATACTTCAGTAGAGTTGTAAATCTTAAAACTATCAATATACAAAAAAGATCAGAATCCAAAAATGATAAAAATCCTAGAAATAGTGAAAAATAAAAAAAAATGACTTAAAAGATCAAAATCCTAACAAGATCAAAATCCAAAAAGATCGAAAATGATCAAAATCCGAAATGTAATGGAAAATGAAAGAATATTTCATTAATTGCTCTGAAGTTGTGTGTAGCATGGAGGCCTGTATGCCCATATATACTTTACATTATTATTCCATCTGTTTGTTGTTGTCACGCTGACGCGTACAATAATTGACAGAGATCAATGAAGTTTCGCCAAAGTATTTGTTATTCTCCTAAGAAGTTTCTTATTAGTGAAAGTAGGTCATGGCAGAAGGTATCTTCCTATAAGTTAAACCATTAATATATCGTATCTCTATTACTATTACAAGAAATCTCACGTCATTTGTGATAGGTCACGGAGGTGAAATATCCTCCAAACGAGTAACTTTTAACATTTAAAATCTAATTTCTTGAAATTGGACGCGTATCCTCCTCACCAGCAATATTTTGGATATAGTAAATCTTTGAAGCTGTAACAGAATATTTCATGACATTTAGGACATGGATAAAGCTTTTATAACATAATAATTTATATAAAATTTGTTTCGGATAACCAACGGGTAGTAATATCTCCCTCAAAATCGATATTTTTATATCTCACATCTGTGAAACTGTTACAGGAAATTTAATTAAATTTGTCGCATGGATGAATCAATAATAGAGTAATAATACAGATTATGTAAGTTTTGGATAGGGAACGGGGGAATGTTATCCCCTTACAAACGGATTTTTTTATATTTTTCACATTATGTATATTGATCATTGTAGAGGGTATTTAAGGTTCGACATACCCGAATATAGCATTATTAATTGCTTGTTCTTCTTTTTGTGACCGACCCAGATTTTTTTTGGATTACGCTCTTGATCTGAATTTAATAAATCTTATAAGCAAATTTCATTTAGATGTGTTGGTGCTTTAACTTATTTTGTAATCTTCATACATTTTTCAATTGGCTTGAGGCGCAGATTTTAAGCTGGACATTTAATCATTTGAAAATATAGGACTTAAAGTTAAACCTTAACGTTTATTGTACTTTGATTCGGATTCCCATCCTGCAATTAATTTTTTAAACATAAAATTCATAAAAGAAATAAATTTTATAATTTCTGGAGGGCCCTTTGGAACTCATCAATTCCATGTAATGCACACACCCACCCTCCTTTCATTACTTTGTAATTATCTTTTCAATCGATTTAATTGAAATTTTCATTCATTCAAATTGCAAACATTTATCTGAAATTAATTATACAACAATTATTCAAGAAGCGTTAAATAATCATTTTAATCTTATGAACTTATTAATATTAAGTTTAACTTTATTCTCTTTTTAATAACAACAATTTAATAGATTTAAGAAAAATAATTTAAATAAAAAAAATCACTTGAAAAAAACTGTAAAAAGAGAAGTAAAAAGGAAGAAAGAGGGTTTTGTGTGACAAAGTAGAATCTTTAATACAGTACAAGAGGATTTTTTTGGAAAATAATTTGGGAAATAATTATTAATTATTTTGTTGCGGATTAAATCAAAAATATGAGAGGATCGGAATCAATAGGATCAGAATCAATTTCCTCCCACACTTGCTTCATTTTAAGTTACAGTTCTGTTAAAGTCATTATGCCTTCGTTTTGAGCATTAATTGAATTAACTTTATAGGTCATGTATGTCCACAAGTTCTCCATTGACAGAGGTATGCAGTGTTCGTTAAACCATGATTTGAACTGCTTTAAAACAAGTAGCGCAGCAATATCAATATCTTAGATTTGCCAATACCAGAAAATGATGTCCAGAACATTGCGACATGAACGTTTTCACATCTGAACATTGTTTGATCTTTTTTCTTCGTAAGAGAATATTACCTTTTTCCACCCCTCTGCTCTTTTCATGTATTTTCGTGAAAATATTAGATGATTTTCTCGTCGCTTTTTGAGCATTGATTTACACCTGCTGCTTTCATTTTTCGTTTTCATGGTTCTTGATCCTTAACATTTCCTTCTTGATGTTACGCGTGGAATAACAAACTTAATATACCCTCCTTTACCACTTGTTCTGGTGGTGCAGATCATAATTGAGAACATACAAACTCGCTTGACTTGACTGCCAGCTAAAGGAATATATTTCATTATGCTGCTCATTATAGTTTTTATAGCATCATCAAAGGATCAGGAAAAAATGCATAAAAAAGAAAAGAAATGTACAGGAATTTCAATTTACATTAAAGAATATAAATATAAACTGAATAAAAGGAAGAGGAAAAGCGAAAAAAATAAAAAACAACAAAAATATTTTATGAATTACACAGAAGCTATAGAATTAGCTGAGATGGAAAAACGAGCTAAGTCACATTTTTATAATTTTAAATAACAATCAAAATTTAAAAGTATTTAGATAAATATTATAAAAATATTATACATACTGTTGCATATTCCTATAAACGCATTTAATATTGTTTCTCTGTTTTTGTTTTATCTTTGTTGTTCTCAATCAAAATAAAGTTAAAGTATTTTAATGGGAGCCAAGTTAATGGTCCTTTTTTGATGTAAACAGGATCTTTTTCCGATCTTATTTATGTGGTCAAATGTTCTGGGTGCTATTTTGTGTGAAATATTTCTATAAACCCAGACGTGAAATAAATGACAATATCTCAATTCATATTAAATATTTTTTCATGACCAAAAATGTTTCATAGGAGAATTTCAGTAGAGAAATTCATTGTAAAATTAAACGTTCCGAAAGTGGGGAGCATAATTTTTTTAAGAAAGGTCAAAGGAACAAGCCATATTGTAAGGCATTGCATAAAATTCGCACGAAAATAGAATCTGTAGAGAATAGGAAAAAGCTAATTTTCCCTGACGAAAAAGATGCTTAATTTATTCATGTTATTGACACCATTTAGGAGCAAGTGATGTTCTGATGTTTAAACCAAATTTCGGCGGTGGCAGTGTTTTGGATTTGGAAGTATTGACTGCAGTTGGCTAATCCAAAATTTATTTGTTTCAACAAAAATGAATAAAACAATTTATAATGAATTGCTGGAAGATGTTCTTTCTCTTTTATGAATGAAAAAATAGATGAAGTTTGCAAATCCCAGTGAGAAAACGCTGCGTTACGTGTTTCTTAACAGTCTAAATCATGATTAAAGGAACACAGCATAAGTCTGTTGGATTTTCGTTTTATAGTCCGGACTTAAACCCAATGGAGAACTTGTGGGGCTACATCGGCTAAAAGTTCATTGAAATAATGCCGAAAAACAATAATTTTAACAGAGCTTAGACTAAAAATAATGCAAGTGTGGGAGGAAGTTGATTACGATTTCTTCAGAAATTTGTGGAATAAAAGCAACATCTAATATTTGAGGTTATCCACAACAAAGTATTAATAAGCCATTATTAATAACGATATAGAGACTGGTAAACTTATGCCTTAATTGGAAACACTGACGTCACATCACCATCTTTAATTTGCAAAATGTAATTTCAATTCGACACCGCTTGTTAACATGTTTGTAGGGTATAATTTTCTTTTCAATTTACGTTTTTTTCAGTTTTCTAGTTATTATTTTCCCTTTTTGTTTCCTTCATTCATTCTTAAGTCTTTTTCGCTTGAAATGCAAAAAAAAAATAGAAAATTGTGTTAGAAAAATAACTGAAATAACTACCAGTTTTAGCACTACTTTGGTAAACTATATACCATTGTTATATTCAAGAATATCCTCTTTCTTGCAGAACGAACGCAAGTGAAAAACAACTTAAATATTAATGTTTAAATCACAAACAAACAAACAAAAAAATCCAACTAAAAAATTCTAAATAAAAACGTTTTTACTTTAATACCAAAAAAAATTTGTAAAAAAAATTATCAAACAAAAGTCCTGCAAAAGAAAAAACACTTTAATATAAAGAAAAATAAATAGCTTTAGCTGTGAAAATGCTTATATTTAAATTAGTCAAACAAAATTCTCATAAAGTCAAGTAATAAAGAATGTAAGCTTAAGAGAAATATATAAAGCAGTAAAAGAGAGAGAGAGAGAGAGAAGAGAGATTTTCTCCAAAAAATGCTTGGCCCTGTGTGCATTGCATATGTAGCTTTGTGTTCAATTTTAATGTAGGTTATTCGTCTTAATGTCATAATCCTCTTATCAACTGCTTCATATCCTGTATAAGTACAAACAGGTAGCAATTTAGAGCTTTTAACGTTTGTAGTAAAATCTTATTAGGAAATCTTCTATTGCATTCCATGTGAAATATAGGGTGGTTCAACCAGAAGGCACGATTTGATCCTCATTTTTTTTAAATTCGGATCGCGAGCATAATCGATCATTAAAAGAGGAGTAAAAATTAAATAGTTGTTGTAGAGAATATCTCATATATTTTAGGTGAGATTTTAGGATCTATATTAAACATGGTTAAACTTTATTTCGTTTTAAGTGTCTTTGAAGGACTTTTAATATACAAAATTTCTTTTGTCTCAATCCCTAAAAGAATTTGTGGCGATTTTAAGGAAAGAAGACATCATATCCGACATGGCCAAATTTGGAGGGCTACCGACTACGCCCCTGACCTCATAGGCACTTGCACTCCTCCAGATCAACCTTATAATATCCCCCCTCTAATCAGATGAAATTTCATTTGCATATCTCTATCGATCTATAAGTTGCAGAATTGTTTCCAGGAGATCTTTTTCGGCACACTGTGTGTCATATATTTTAGATTTCTATCAGTAAAAATTTGTTAATAGAAAATATATAAACTGTGACACACGATATCTCTTATGTCATTTATAGCCATTTATTGTTTATATTTCTTTTTTTTTCTAATTTTTGGGTCGATAGTAATTAAGGTAAGAACACACGTACGGTAACAAAATATATATATATGTGTGTGGGCACATTTATAGACATAAAGTATATATATTTATTTATCAATACCCAAAAATTTTCCGACATTCTAACGATGGAAATAATAAAAAACTTTGGACATTGAATTTGAAATGTTGGGTTTCTTGTTCATTTAATTCTTATCGTCATAATTTTATTATTATTTTCTTCTTTTTCTTATACCCTGCACCACGTAAAGTTATGATGAAGGTATATGAACTTTGTTAGTCCCTGTGTAACGCTAAGAGGTAATCATCTCGGAACGCATAACGTTTATATAATCTTTCATCAAATCAAAAGTTAAGTCGATTTAGCTATGTCCTTATGTCTGTCTGTTGTCGGCACGTCCGCATCCACAATAATGGACAAAACTCAAAGGTATTTGACCTGAGAATGTGCTATAGTCCTCAAAAGTTTCCTACTTAGAATCAGCAGCAAAATCAGTTTAGAATATTAAAATAAATAGACCGATATCTGAGGCTAAATCTAAGTTCAAGCAAAGAACTTTTGTAGAATTGTCAATTATATACTTCCAAAAATGGTCGAAATCGGTTTAGTTGAGCCGAACATATAACTGATTTTATGAGTCATTAAATGTTCACATGATATAACGTATTTAAATCACACGTATTTACAGTGGAGGGTATTCAAGATTCGGCATATCCGAATAAAGCATTCTAACTTGTTGGAATAATATTTCGTAATTTTATTTCTCTTTTTCTATATTTTATCTATTTTATATGAAGGTACAGCAATAAACAAAATATTTATTGCAGAGACCATAAACACTGTTCAAATAAAGTGATATTGAAATTTAATGAGAGAAAATAGAAGACAAAATTGTTAATAATTCCCTTTTAAAAGGTCATTTAAGCGTAAATATTTAGTTATAAAAACAAGTTCAATAAATTAGTAGATTTTAGCTTTATAAAGAAAATAAAGTGCTAAATAAATTAAGACAACAAATTATTAAGGAAGAACAAATATAAAAATAATTGTAAACATACAAACTGTTACAAAAGATACACTGACAAAAATAATGCATTGAAAGTTTTAAAATCATTTGTAATGATCTGCTGATTATGACTGATTGTCAAGAAATATGGTAAAACTATTAATGTGAACACTATTGACTTTGCTTCGGTGTAGTATAAGGAGTGAGAGCGAAAAATTCTTAACATACATATATTTAAATAAAAATTAAAATTAAAACTTACAATTGTATTTTTTTATTTGATTCAAATTATTATTACAATTTACAATTTTTAATCACAAGTGGCGAAATTTTGAATCTGTCCTCGGGAACCTTTCCCTCATCGTTTTTATAGTGTGTTTTGCCACTTTGGAGGATACGCCTCTCTTGGTACGAATACCAAATTATTGTTCTTGTGCCACTCAAGGGCTTCTTTACTATAGTGACAGGCTGTCAAGTCAGAGCAAAAATAGGTGGAAACATTATGAAGTCTTATGCATGTAAACAGCCTTTTTTGTTAACATTTCTTGATGTGAATTTCGGTATTTATAGGACCGTTGTAACAAATGATTGGTTTATGTTGCGCGAAATTGGCAATATCAAGAACTTTTTTGGGAGATTTTTACTGCTTTTGGTTTCTAAAATTTTGTTCAACATTCCCTCGATTTTCAGCAACATAAGATTCGTCATCCATTACGAATTGTCTTTTCGTGCTCTGTTTTTAGCGTTCCTATCAGGAACTGGTATGTTTTAAAACATGTACAAAACAATACGTCCAATGAGGTAACCAGACTGCTTTCTCACCGGGTGTATTGGGAGTTATTTTGAAAATTCCTTCATCATGTGGATCAAGTTCTCCCGGTGTGCTGTTTAGTAACATTTCTAACTTCACCAACACAAGCGGTGACGTCATTCCATTGGTAACGCTACTATGGCTGCATAAATTCAATCATATTGGCCAGTTTCTTCGTTTTTATCCAGGTTCTTCGTTTTTGACCAATATCTCAAACAACTTTGAAATTCAGACAGACGATACTTTTGACAATCAAAATTGTCTGATTATAAGATATAAAAAATCAGATAAGTAGAAAAAAAGTTATAGTCAAAATTTGTAAAATGTTATAACTTCCAATATATCGCTTTATATATAAAACAGTTTAGTTTTATTAGTGTGAATGTGTTTAAGATGTGTTGAGGTATATCACCATATATTGGCGAAATACAACCTAATCGTTCGACTCAGAATCACTTTTGGATGACGCCCTTTCATCTATACGGTTGTCTGACAACCCACGTAAACTTTGTGAACAAAATGCTAATCCAAGTTTTCAAGATACCTTGATAAAAATGGGTATGTTTCCTTAGATCGATATCTATTGAAAAAATAAAAAAAGCAGAAAATTCAGTTAAACTTATCATAAAAATATAGTGTCCATTTAATAATAAATCAGAATACAATGACCCTTCATAAATTTTTTGAGGCTTTGGTCTAAGGTATTACATAGTCCGACTTGACCCACAATAATATTCTTACTTATATTTTTAATATTTCAACCTTTTTTACTTTCGTAAGGATTGAAATCGATTTCAGTTGCAAACACTGTAAAATTTTTGTTCATTGTAATTTTTAAGGTAGGTCTTCTCTGATAGAGCTGAATTTTCAGCTTTATGGATATATAAAGTCAATGCTACGAAGACTTTTTATATTTAGATATCCAATAGCGCAATAGCATCACAGTTCGATCTACTCTTAATCACTAGTTGAATAAATTTAGAGATGTCCATCCGTCTGACTTTAGCATAATTGGACCATGAGGGTACCCTATTGAAGTTGTCCGATTACTTGATGTTAAAACTTGAGATACTCTATTCTGATTTTCAATTTTCTCTTCGAACTCTTTCTTATTATTATTTTGTTGATAACTCTAAATAAGAAAATCCAAATTCCTTTCTAAAAATATTTTTATATTGATTTTGTCTCAATTTGCTCTCCACTGTAAATCATTTAATATATAACTGTATTTATATACTTTATTAAATTGCCTCTAGTACAAATTATATACGTTTATTAAAGAAAATATTCTAAATTTCTTATACATATATGTCTCTAATACATAGAAGTAAATGATCCCATTTAGGAGTTAAGGCCTCTAGACACAGTCTGACAACAGGATATTATTTCTTTGTTAAAATCTCTTTCTTTTATATATTTAACAAAACAGTCAGATTATATGCTTATTTTCACATAAATTTCAAAATTCAGACATAATTTATGTAGATGTGAGTGTTAAGATACATTTGTATTTGTGGTCTACTGTCTGCTGTCAGTAGACCACACATTTCTAATAAAATGGGAATATTGGAATATATAGAGACACAAATTAAATTCAAAGTAAAAAGAGAAAAACAATAACGAACGGAATGTGTAACGAAAATGTTCACTGACACTTATAATTTATTCTGGACTTTAAGTCGATTTAATCCCTTAAATTTTTGGAACATTTGTATTTGAAAAGGGATTTGTAAAGAATGAAAACAGTTTAAGTTGCTAAGTAATTAATTTTAAGGGGAACTGGGAGTTAAGGTTCTAAAACATTGACCATAAATAAAGTTTTTTTATTAAATTGTCTGAATTTATAGTCTTTCATTTATTAAAACAAAAACAAAAAATTGAAATTCAATTATCCAGTCCCCTGATTCTTGAGATCTGAAATTTTTTGAACGTTTGAGATTTTATTCAAATCGATTTTATTTAAGCGCCATCATTAATTTTTCTTAAGTTTTTGCCATTATCATTTAAAAAAATTATATGCGAAAGAACCAATTTCAGATGCCCCCGTTTTAAAACCCATGATCCGCTAGAAATTTGATATTCTTCAATTAGTTTTTGAAAAGTTTTCTTAATTTTTTATATAAAATTTTATTCACAAATCATCTATCTTTTATATCGTATAATCTCTTCAAATTTACAAATAACATATATGAGAAATTTAGAAGTCCGTTAAGTTCCCTGATCCGTCTATGATCCTATAATCCTTTAATTAATACTAATCTATATTTTTATATGCGATTTCATTCAAATATCTCGAATGGTTGATAATTTCTTCCATTTTTTTATCAAAACTAAACATTACTATATAAGATGGACAATTTTGCAGATCCTTGTTACAGCCACTGATCCTTTTTTAGTGATTTGAAAATTTCAAAATTTTACTTTTAAAATGTCTCGTATTTTTTAAAAAAGTTTTTATTCCGAAATGTTTTAAATGTTATAAAATAAATTGCGTTTAAAAAAAAAACTTGATTAGTTTAAGAGATCTATTGTCAAATCACCTAATCCTTTGAAGGTCTGAAATTTTATAAATTGAAGCGATAACTATTTTTTTATAGTTTTCATTCAAACATGTTAAGTAGTCTATAAGTTATGGATATGGATTGAGTGAGAAATTTTGCAGATCCATTATTAAATCCCCTGATCCCCTATAAATGTGGAATTGTTCAAGCTTTGATATATATCGTTTCTTTGTATTTTTTATCTCTTATAAGTTATAGAATGTTAAATAAATTTTAATTTGAAAAATATCATATACAAGAAAAGCAACTTTGTTGATCCACATTAAACCCCCGATCTTTTGGAGATTTCTTATCTGTCAAGTGAACTATAAAATGTCTTGGATTTTTTATACTAGATTTTATGGAGATATGTTCAACATCATTTTAGTTGAAAACCCATTTTTATCAACTCATAGCGGTCAAGGGTAAGAAATTTCTTATTCTAAAATATTCAACAGTTAATAAAATTAGTTTTTAATTAAGGAATATAAGAATAAACCAGAACAAAGTCTCTATAAATAAAACTAGAGGTCTCTTGTCAAACACCTTGATTAGTTAAGGGTCCGAAATCTGTCTAAATTTAAATCTTTTTTATTTCCATGACCATCAAATATCTCTAATGGTTCTAAAGTTATAAAATTATTAATTAAAATTTTATAACATCCGAGGTAACTACCGCCATAGTTGGTGGGCGTATTACGCGTTTGTACATATATTTATAACGGGCGGGAAAAAATAGTCCTACCACCACATTTAAATATACCGTTCGACTCATAATCACTTCCGTCCATCCGGGTGGCTATTCATGTGAAGCTTGTCCCCAAAGTAGAGTTCACAGTTTTGACGATATCTTAGTGAAATTTGGCACGTTCTATTATGGTGCCTATTGAAATATGTTATGATGGCCACAATATTTCTTATAGGCTCCATAAAAATACCCCTCCGGAATGGGGTTTTTAGTCCATAAAATTACAAAATATGTAATGATTTTAAACAGAAATAAATCTTCTTATATTCTACAACGAATTAAATTATATGAAGATCAATCCATTATTTCTCATAGGTCCCATACAACCATCCTTCCAAATATTACTTTGAAACTCATAAATCGTAGTAATACTTGAGTATTATACGAGGGTCGGTTAATAATTTTTTCAAACTTCCATATAACCCTTCAGAAAAAATTCCTGTTATAACGCCTTAAATTTCACATAAATGTCAGTAAGAAATTTTTCGTAGCAATTATTTACAACCAACAATGTGGTGTAGGGTATTACATAGTCGAGCTTGGCCTACTGTAAAATTTTTACTCCTTTATTTGTATATATGCGATCAACTGTTACAGAATTATTATAATTTTATTAAAAATCTCTAAAACTAAAATTTGTTCTACGGATTCATCACCAAAAACCCAGATTCAAAACTATTTTTAAATTCTCCGAGCTTTTTATATAGAAGTCAATTTCCCTCTATAAGGAAAAAATTTTGAATATAGACATTTTCTAACTCTCTGATCCACTACGTATTTAAAATTATACAGTTTTGAACTATAATTTATACTTTCATTTTGTATGAGATTTACTCATTATTTAAAGAACGGATATGCGAGATATGCGATAGAATTATTTTATCCCATTGTGATCCAGTAGAGATATGAAATTCTTTAAAGCAGCTTTAAAATTTCTCGAGTTGCTTTATATGGAATTTTTTGTAAGCCTCCTGTAGTAAGCAGTTGTGGAGATAGAAAGTTTATCGCTCTGTTATGGATCTAAAACTATAGAGTTTTGAACTTTATTTTTTGTTATCAGTTTGTATGAGATTTAGTTGATATATCTTTTATCATATGTGAAAATTTACAGAATGACACACCGGCAGCAACAGCTTTTCGTGCAAAAACTAAAACGACATTGAAACGTTTTGATTTTCCGGCTTAAAAATGTTACCAAATCATATTTGAAAAACAAAATATAGAACTTTTTTTCGCCAAAAGCCATCAGTTTTTCCTCCCAAAAGCCAAACCACACAACGGAAGAGGTCAAGTAATGTGTATTTAAATAAAATCATTTATTAATTATGAAGGACACAGTTTCATAGTTTTCATCATAATGTTATATATGCAATTTAAAAAAAAAATCAGAATATTCACATAAATGTTAGAAGTGAGATCGAAAAATTCTTAACACACGTTTTCCTCTAAAACTTTTCACCCACTTTTGATTCTTTTCTGATCAAATTACATTTGTTAAACATGTATTTTTAATTTGAATTAAATCAGTGATCAGAAAAAAGTGCGTTTTAAAATTATTACATATTTTTAACAAAACCCAACTTGGACCTACAAAAATTTGTCCAAGCAATCAGAGGTTTGCCATTAAACCGTTTCTAATTATACTGAACAGTACCGGGATTGATAAAAAACTGGTCCACATGAAATTTCCAAATTAAGAAAATAGAAAGCATTTTCAAAAGAGCTTCCAACACGTCCGATAGCTCAGAAATCGGATTATTTGTTTTTGGCCAATTATTTGTTAAAACGGTCGCTATAAATTTACATCAACGAACGTTTAAATATCTTATTATTGGTCTGACTTGGCTTCCTGTTACTATGGTAAACAAGCTATTGAGTGGTACCAAGGGACGCAAATCCTCCAAATTGTTCAGAGCTAAGGTCAGTGAAGACACACTGAACTCTTGTTAAAAAAGAAGGGATGAACACAAAAAAAGTGTCCAAAAGTTAGAAACGAGCAAAGTGATAGTACTATATAAATGTGCTGCCACTTTGGAATATAGAAGGGTTTCCGAAAAAGGTTCCAAATTTTTTAAATAGTGATTAAAACTATGAATATATTTCCTGTTACTTAATTGTAAAAATAATTTTAACATATATGTATGTTAAGAATTTTTCGATTGCACTCCTTATATTTATATACATCTATACACGTTACACGTTTATGTTTACATTCATTTAATTCTAATATGGAGATAATAATGTAAATATCCTTTGGATACGTGTAACTATTCAAGCAAAATCTTTTTTTCTAGCTAAACATGAGTTCTTGTCTGTGTTTATATATCTATATGTGGGCGTGTGTATGTTTGTGTATAGAGAAATCATGCTATTTTGCCTTTAGGCAATATAAGTTTCAACTATTGATGTAAACAGCTGCCTTATAATCATTGGATTACAAGGAAAACTATATTTTTCTATGTATTAAACAATGACTAATGAACATATATATTTTTGGAAAAAATATATATGAACACACAAGGATCAGGGACAAATGTTGCTTTGGAAATGAATGTTGTAGTTGTTCTCGTAGTGAAAAGTTTGTACTTAATAAATTGTCAATTGATGCCTAAACAAGTCTATACAGCTTCCAAGGAATTGTAGCAAATAGATTTTTTGTTTGCAGTTTATCATTTTAAGTACAGTGGCTAACAAATGTGAATAAATATTAATCTAGACGTAAAGGAACAGTGTAAAATTATTTAAAAAAATAAGAAAAAATACAGAAATTTATTTCAATTTAAAATCTCTTGACTTTTTTCTTTCTTTTGAGAAATATTCAATAGTTTTATAATAATTTTCGCTTAAAGAACATTACCAATTAAAGCTTAGCGACTAAAACTGGTCATAGAGGTCCATCGTCAAATCTCTTTATTCTTTAGGTGTCCACAATTTCTTAAAGCTCTTAACCTCCGATTAAAGTTTATCTTAACCTTGACATTTAAGAACTGGTAATCTGGAAAAGCAATCCGATAAACAAAGCAATGAAGTAGGGTGTCCTTAAGTGGTATACTTCCCAAAAAAATTCTAGTAGATATAATATAATTCTGAATCTTTGGAACTGTTCAATATTTGTTAATGAAGTTGAGATTTGTGAAGTGTTTTCAAATCGATTTAAAGTAGCGCGAGTTCATAAAGGTCCAGGGAGCTGGTCATTACAGTTATCGCCAAAAGGCTCATTCCAAATTTTAGTTAAAGAGATATATAAAGCAAAGTAAAGGTTTGACTCATTTATAGACCACATGTTTCTGGGACAAATAATAGATTTATTATCTTAAGACAGAACTGGACAGCAGTTCCCTTTTTTTAATAATTTTGTACAACCTTTGGTCCATAAATATCGGTCTTAAGATTCTAGTCGCAATAAAATGTTTAAAATGTAACCACATCTGCTTGCCACTGTATTTGATCTTAAAGAACCATGTGATTTCAACCCATAAATTTCTGTTTCCTCAACGTTGTTTTTTCATTTAAGGTTTTCCTTTATATTTCACACTCCTTTTATATATTTCCGGTCACGTAATGTACAAATGTAAACAATCATTTCTTTGTTTACATTATTGATCTTGTGTCCATGTGTTTGTCGAAAGGTATAATTGTTGGTGAATTTAAGAGAAATAAAATGTTGTAGCTAAACTTAATATGATTTGGCATTGAATGTACAAGTTTTTATATTCCGATTTGCTGCAATTCACTCATAAACAAGTTTTTCAGTGGATTTTTGTTTGAAATTTGGTACCTTTTTTGGTACTTTTTTTAAATGATCCTATAAGTGCTTAACTGGATTTATGTCGAAACATTGTCGAGGAATATTAAGCATGTTGGAGAATTTGTCAATAATATGGTTGATGTGGTTCTTAAGAGTGATAATATTATTTTTTTGACGTCCGAATCATGTTTCATTCTCAATTCATTTTTGTATTTTGTAACGACTTTTGTATTAATGATTTTTATCCGTTCAATATTTCGGAATTACATTTAGCTAATTTATGTATTTTGGTTATAATGCTTCTTCCTTCGGTAGACAATTTTTTTCGCTTCATTATATATTTGTGAATTATTGCTTTTTATATTCACTAATCTCACCACTGATTTTTGACACGTTTTTATCGTTTATCGTTATTAATTTCCAAGTTTCTAGTGCATTTTCGTAAAATATTTTTAAGGGTACCTATACTTTTGCGGTGCAAATATACAGAGTTGCCAGAGTTATAATTATTATTTAATGTTATTGAATACATTAAAATGTTTGATTTTATTATAGATTATAAATAACTTAATTAATTTATCAAATTGTTTATCCATGTAAGGGTACCTAGACTTTTGCTTTACACTGTATATAAAAAATTTCTTTGTCTTGTATTATAAATGAACTTTTGTCGAATTTTAAAAAAAATCACAACACACAGGAATGGCAAATTGAGACGGTCGCCCACTACTTTCTTGACCAGTTGGCGGTCTGTAATTCTTCTAATCAACACGAAAACCCCCCAACTACAAAAATTTTTAATTTCATAAAAAATTTCCAACGGACCAAAAGCAACCACTGTGTACTATAGTCAGGGAGTAAACTGTTCTAAAAATGCTAAATGAAAGAAAGTTCAAAGTCCTCTGAAAATCAATTTAACACAAATATCATTACTCAAAGAAGAAACAAGAGGCGTATAAGTAATATTATATTACTTATACGTCTGGCTTATATAATATTTGACATTAAAGAAATAATTTATTTGAATTCTCTTTTAAAAAATGTTCTGTAATATTTCCCCTTCCAAAGCTTCTTAAAAAAAGAGAAATTTTAAGAAATTTAAAACATTAATTTAGTCATTTATTTAATTGAAACATTTGAGAAAAGTAATGAAGAAAATTCTGTTATATTTTTCTTTAAACAAAATTTATAATTTTCTTTCATTACATATTTTTTGCATTCATCTGTTATATTTGAACACGTAGAATCATAAAAATATGAAGAAGTAGAAAAGAAAACGAAAAATATAAGAACGAAAATTCATGACTGTAAGCAATGAACAAATACAAACACATACTTACTCATTCTAACAGCAACAAATAAACATGAATTTTCATTGCATACTTTAAGGATGCTAAAAAGTTTTTTTACTACACATTTTTGTTAATATTAAACAGACGTTTAAAGGAGTGAGATTGAAAAATTATTAACATACCATGTTAATAAAACCGAAACCACAAAACTAACAGTTTTCTTTCTGGTACCACTCAAGGGCTTGTTACTATAGGATGCCAAGTCAGGCCAAATTATGAAGATTTATAAATGGAGGCAGTCTTTTTTGTAAAAAATTCTTGCTGTAAACTTCGCTATTTATTGAGCTCGTTGTAACAAATGATTTGACTTCCTTTGCCACAACTGCATATTAATTGCCTCACCATAAGTTTTTTGGAATATATTGACTGCTTTTGGGTTTTAAAATTTTCTTTAAAATTTCCTCGAGCATAAAATTTTTGACCAGGAAATTACGAAATATCTGCCAGTACATACTTTTCATCATCCATCTTTCAGAAAGAATATTTTTGTTAAAAACTTGACTTCAATTTCCGTGCTTTGTATTTGACCTCTAAATTTTTAGCAGCGTTCCTGTCATCAACTTTTTGAGCCTTGTACGTCCAAACACTAAGCCCAAAGGGCTGTTTTCTTATCGGATGTATTGAAAATATTTGTTAACAACGCTTTTTTCAACCAGGTCTTCTATCAACGAATAAGTTCTCCCGACACCGTTTAATATAACACGTGTTAAGAATTTTTCGATCTCACTTCTTGCATAGATATCATACCAATGAGTACAAATTTTATAAAATAAAAATTCTTAAAATGTGTTGAGAAAGAGAAAAATTAAAGAAATTTATTTGTAAAGGTTATGTGTTCGACTGTGTGTGTGTGTTTGTGTGAAATGCACAGAAAATTTATGAAAAACAGACAAGTGAATTGCAATCTTAATAAATTTCTTTCACATATGAAAATGTATGAAGTTTTGCCAAAAACTTAAGTAAGTAAGTTGTATACACTTAGAGAAAAAAGGAGAAAAGGTTTATTTATAAAATTAATTGATTTGATTGTCATTTAAAAAACTGTCTCCAAATTTCATAGACTTATCTATATTCAAAACAAATTTTGGATATAGATAGCTCTTTATACGCCTATTCAATAGAGATATAATTTTAACTTATTTTTTGGACTTGTTTTTTTAGTTTCTTTAAATTTCCGGGCTCAATATGACCTCTATTTTTTAATATCTGCTCGATTTTTTATACAATTCTATGAAATATCGCTGCAAGAATATTGTATTTACACTGGTGCATATTCCTGTAAATGCATTTAATTTTTTGTCCTGTTTTTGTTGTGTCCTTTGTTGTTCTGTTTTAAGAGTAAAGTTGAAGTTTTTTAATGAAAGGCAACTTAACGGCACTTTCTTTGAGTAAACAAAAACAGCACCGAAATTGTATGACGAAAAGTCTGTACTGGCAGATTTTTCCCGACTTTCTGGTCAAAAATTTTATGCTGCTGTTGCTCGAAAGAATGTTGAACAAAAATTTAGGATACAAAAACAGTCCAAAAACAGTCAAACAGTCCATTCTGTAGTTTGTCAAAACGGGATCTATAAATAGCGAAATTTACATTAAGGAATGTTAACAAAAAGCCTGTTTCCCTTCATAAGACTCCAAAAGGAGTCCTAGTGATTTGGCATCCTGTCACTATGGTAAGAAAATTCTTGAGTGGTAAAAGAACAATATTATGATATTTGTCCCAAGAGAAATAAATTCTCAAAACTTCTCGCGAGGGCAATGGAGAGATATTGAGCTCTTGTGCAAAAGTGTGGTAGATTTTAAATGGAGATAGATTACCTGTTCGAAAATGGAATGGAAAGCTTTCCGAAAAAGGTTCAAAATTGTATCAGTAGTCAAACTATAAAACATTTTTCATGAAGATTGTAATCATAATTTCTGGGTCTTTAATTCCAAAATAAATAAAGAAAATTGTAATCAAAATTTTAACTAAATAATTAAGCAAGAATTACAAGAAAAATAATAAACCAAACGAACGAGTTCATTTTATTATTAATGAGAGAGAATTTTGCTTATGATTTACTATTTTTTACATGATGTAAAAAATTAGTTTTTCAGTTATAAAATACTTTAAAATTGTTTATTTGAGTTAATTTCTTATTTTACCCATTGTTTACCTATTTTTTACATGGTGTAAATAATGTAAACAATAACTTTTTCTAAAAAGCACAGTTGAAATTTCCTTATTTTACTTATTTTTCATGATTAACTTATGTTTGTAGATTTTTTAAATTATGTAAATAATGTAAATAATTGAAAAATTAATTTTTTTGTTAAATATTTTTTTTAGTTAATTATTACATCATGTAAATAGTGCAAAGCAAAAATGAATTTTTTAATGGTTTTATAGTATTTATCAATTATTTACATTACGTTAAAAAATATACATTATTTACGTATTCTTCTCTTCATGTAGATAATACCAAAAGTTTGATTGTTTTTGTAAAAACTAACTGAAACATATTTATTTATTTATAAAATTTTTTTATTTTACATATTATTTACCCATTGTTTACATAATGTTAATTACTTTAAAATTCATTTGAAGTTGTAAACATATTTAAATTTTTAATTTTTCGAAAAGTAAGTATTTTTTATAGTTTACTTATATTTTCTTAAATTTTACATTATTTACTTTATGTAAACGACGTCTTTTAGTGAAACAATTTTCTTGGTCTACATGTTGTTTGACTATTGTTTACACTTTGTAAACAATGTAAAAATTCATTTTCTGTTACAAAATCCATTTACTCCAAATGTGTATATTTTTCATTTAAAAATTTACAAAACTTGAATAAAATTTTCTTTAAACTGGAAAATGCTGTTGAATAAAAGTGTAAAATAAGTTATTTCCAATATTTGAAATAGAATTCAAGGCTGGAAACACATTTGGTCTAAAATTGAATTCCAGCAAAATTGCTTTTTGGAAAAGTTTTAATTTTTTTAAATATTTATCTAATTTTTACATTGTTTACCTACATTTGTTTAATTTTTACATTGTTTACCTCATGAAGGGTAAAGTAAAATTAATTCTTTTAATAATAAATATTACTGAATTTATTATTTGTACAATTTTCCTATTTTAGACATTATTATCCATTGTTTACATGTTGTAAATAATGTTTAAATCAAATTTTAGCTATAAAAAATTTAAAGCTTTCAAATTTAAAAAAGAATTATATATTATTTACCTATTTTTACTATTATCTACCTATATTTTCTTAAATTTGTCATTATTTACCTATTGTTGACATCATGTAAATAATTTAAAATAACTCCTTTTTCATAATAACAAATTATGTCGTCTTTCATTTTTGCAATTTTTTTAATTAACACATTGTTTACATGATGTAAACAATTTGTTTTGCACATGACCATTAAATAGAAAAAATGAAAAATGTGAGTTAAGTCGTTTTGTTTTAATTAACATATTAAGAATTTTTCGATCTCTCTTGCTTTCTTCTTTGCCATTTTTTCTCTCAGTGTTTTGAAAGGTAACTGTTTATAATAGTTTTCATGATATATGTATGTGTGTGTGTGTGTGTGTGAATGAGAGGTCTGTAATATATTATGCATGTAACTACAAACATTATTTCCAAATAAATGTTTCCTTTTTATGAGGTACTAAAACCAAAACTAACTTTAATATTAATGATGGTGTTGAAATGTGAACCACTTTTTATGGTAATAAAAAAATATTCAGAACATTTTCAGAATAAAATTTTACATTTTCACCAGAATAATAGAAAAATACAAAATAAAACAAATTAATCAAAAATAATTTCAAAGGTAAAATAAATTTTATAATTGTTCTTCTTTTGTATCCCTTTCCTATAAACTCTCTCTCTCTCTCTCTCTCTCTCTCTCTTAAAAATAGGAAATGAAAATATTTACTATAAGTTTTAAAAATACAAATACCATTGTATGGTTGTATTTGATTGTTGTAGTTTGTTGTTGTTGTTTGAATTTATATTATTTTCCAAAAAAAAAAAAAAAATGCAAAACTTTTAACGAACTTCCTTTATTGTTGTTTTTTAATGATGTGACTGGCGATAAAAGGCAATTTGTTTTGGAAAATTATGAAAATTTATGTATTCATATTAGGGTGGTCCAAATTTGTATGCAATAAAATTATGTGAAAATTATTGAACGCTGGCAAGTAAGGGGTGAGATCGAAAAATTCTTATCTTACATTTATGCTAATAAAAATGAAACCAATAAATTGATAGAAAGTTTATATATATTCTGGATCGATATAAAAAAGGAATTTGATTTGAGCTATGTCCGTCCATCCATGTGTCGGTTGAAATAAAGTTAATGAACCCGACCTTGAGTAAATATATATTGAATTCCAGACAAATTGGTTCATCAATGGCTCAAATATTAGCAAAAAATTGGAGGTACCGCAAACTAGAGTTTTTTCTATTCTTTGGAAGAATCTACAGCGGAATTATACGCTGAAGAAATAAATCGGACCATTAGTTCCTGAGTTATATGTAAAAACATATTTTCCTATATTTGGAACCCCCTTTGAGAGCTATGGTCTTGGTTATGGCACCGATTGATTACAAGTTTTTTTTTCCTTTTTCAAAATCGGTTCATAAACCACCGAGATATGGTCAAGTGGAAGCAGTCTTATTTTGTATACATTACTTGATGTAAATTCCATTATTTATGGAGTCCGTGGTTAAAATTGATTGGCTTCTTTTGCTGTAAGTGCATATTGCTTGCCACACCAGGAACTTTCTTGGAAATTTTGACTGCTTTTGGTTCCCAATTTTTTCTTCAATAACTCTTAGCATAAAGCTTTTTTACCAGGAATTTTCCAAAGATCTCTCAGAACATAAGTTTTGTCTTCAATTGTGCAGCAAAAATACTTTTTTGAAAACTTTACTTCATTTTCAGTGCACTGTTTTTTTTTAACTCCAAATTTTTAGCAGCATTCCTGTCAGGAACTATTTGAGTCTTGTATGTTTGTAAACCTGTATTAGTTCTTATTTTCCGCTCCAAATATTCCGAGCACTGAGCTAATCGGGCTGCTTTCACCGTTTGTGTTGGGAGCACTTTTGAAAATGTTTTCTATTTTTCGGCTTTAGAAACATCATCTTCCAGAACCAGTTCAGCCGGCACTGTTTAATAACATCGTAATTAAACGAACCTTTTGTGAGACCAAGTTGGGTTTTGTTTAAAATATTTAATAATTTTGTTATGCACTTTTTTCCAAGTCACTCATTTTAATCAGATTAACACATAAATGTAGCGATAATCTGATTATTTGACATTAAACATAATAACTGACATGTTTTACAGAGATAACTAGATCCAAAAGAGATCAAGTAGCACTTGGCTTAAGAGTCTTATTAAAAAGCGTGTGTTAAGGATTTCTCGATCTCACTGCTTACATAAACTTATGAATGAGTGTAACAATTCGCCAAAATTCAAAAGATTGGAAGTGAATGCTAGACATCCATTCCAATGTTAAGGATCCCAAAACAACGTTATGCACCGAATGTAATGATATACATATCAAATGAAAGCTAAGAAAAAAAATATTCCATCGAAACAAATGATACATTGCTTTTTATTGTGTTTTATTATATTTTTAAATTTGACATCAGTTCCTGTAATCACTTCTGTACTTTGAATTCTTACCCTTTAAGAGCCTCGCGATAAGAATCGCATTTGAGGACAGCAAGAAATTTAATGGGTTTTTAAACCCTTCAAAATAATATGTGGTTGGACTATGATGCACTTTGTAACGCATGGAAAAAATATTGATGCTCCTCATGATGGAGTTAAGAAGGTTTTTAGTTTTGATCGCATTTATCAATGAAATATCGATTTTTGGGATAAATATGATGTGATTACAAATAAAGCTTGTATTGGAGAAATTGGTATGGAACCAATGGTGGTATGTTATAGAAACAATGACAATTTTCGACTTGACTTATCTCATCATCTCAACTCATAAATTAATTATTGACGAATTAAAAAATAAATTAACAGAGGTGTCCAACTTTAGAGGGTCTCTTACTACTCCCCAAACCAGGTAGGGGTCTAAACTCTCATAAGACATCTTGAAAACACTTTAGCTCTTACCATGACAAATTTCATTCAGATATTTTAAGAAAGTCGATTTGCAACCACTGCTGTAGTTGCGAAGGTTATAAAAACTGTCTAAAATAAACTAAAAATGGGCTAAAATCTCTTTCGACTTAAATATCTCTGAAACTGGGAGATATAATCCACATATTTAAGCATATTCTTAGAAAAGTTAAAGAGAACTTTAATTTTACATAATTTTTGGGATTTAAAGAAAATCAATTTACTCTTCTGACTGCCTGAGGTATATACAGACCCTCAGCTTGTCAGATCAGTAAAGGGCGTGACAATCATGGTTAAATTGCTTTTTTTTAAATTTCAAAATTTTATCTTGTTGATATTTTTTCAGATATCTACAACGTTTTAAGAGTTACGGAATTATTTCCAAGGAAATGTTTTTGGAACTAATATGTGCAGCACCAATTTGACACAAATGAATCTTGTTTTACCCTTTATATCCCATTTCCCTTTATTTAACCTATATATCCTATCTCTGATATCTCCTTTATCTCCTCTATCTATTTTATTATTTACATATTAACTAGTTTAGTTTTTCTTCTATTTTTCCTAAAGTAAGTTGGAACTACTTGTATTCAGTAACTGCTTAAAATTAACAGTCATCATAACAATACTGTGCAATATTGAGCGCAAAAAGAAGAAAAAACTGTATTTTTGAAAACTTTGTTATATAAAAACAAATACAAAAATACATAGAATAACAAGGACATTGTTATTCCTTAATCAAACACCGTTTTTTTCCTCTTCTTTCTAATATGTAGTTGTAGTTTTTATTATTACTATATTCATGTAGTGAGTGCTTGTTATTCTTGTTCTCTCAGTAGTCACAGTTAAAAGGAATAAAACAAAAACAAAAACCACAAGTACTTGTGTATTCTCCGTTAAACCGCATTCAATTCAATGGATATAAAATGGAAAAAATACACTACAATAAACTCACTTACTTTCCAACACAAATCTCACAAATACATATAACCCGACAGTTTTTACCAAATCTTATTACACTAAAGCCCCGACTTGCGTTGTTAATGGGAGTCATTGAAACGAGACCTAAAATGAATAACCATTTTCTAAAAGAATAGACTGAATATATTCGAATACAAGACAAACATTTTTGTATAATTGATAAAGAAACACAAAATAATTGATTTCATTATTTTCAGACGAATAAGAGATCTCTTGCTATAGCATCCTGTTCAGATTGGAGTGGTGTAATAATTTCAGATAATTGAATATTTTCATCACTGTCTCTTTTGCAATATGTTCTTACTGTTGTAGGTGTTAGTCCAGGAGCCTTTTAAATTAGGAGAGTTTATTTCGGATTTAAAGCGTTTAAATTCCAAACTTATTACTTTTCTTTTACCTTGACTAATCTTTAACATTCTTAATGTATTTTGTCGAATCATATACTATATAATTACCATAACTGCTTGTTCTTAGCACCACTCTTTTAATAAAGAAAAGAGAATACCCCCTATTTTGCGTAATCTGAAAACTTAACTTACAGGTGACGATCACTGTTATCAATGATGCGAAAAATGGCAATCCATAATGATGTAGTAAAAAATGTAACCAAAACGAAATCAAAACAACACAATTCGAACCGATGCAAATCGGACTAACACAAATCGGGGCTCTAGTGTTTAACAATCTGAAGTCACATGGGTCGATTACGTACGGCAACTAAACCTCAGTTGCATTGTATGTTGCTAAAATTATATTATAGATGGCAACGGGCAACTGAAGATGTCAAGTTCGGTTGCCATACGTAATCGACCCAATATTTCTCTCATCTTGAATTCTTCTATTACAAAAATAAATTAAAATATGTTTTCTTTCTTCGATTAGTTCAACTAATTTGTTTTAGTTTTTAATTGAGAATTATCCTTTGTTTTGCTTAAACTGTAGGGTTATTTGCTATAAACACATAACTACTTATGCGTTTGTATGTGTATGTGAAAAAATGCTTGTATATGCATTTGTATAACAACAATTCTTGTTGCTGTGACAATACTAGTAAATGCACTTTGTATTGCATTAATCTTTTATACATCAGTTTTTTTCTTTTTCTCTTCCTCTCTTTTATTATTTCGCTCATCTTGAATTCTTTATAATTTTCAAGGAAAGAATCTAGTTTTGTGAGTGTGTGTTAGCACAGTTGAATATGAATTTATGTATTATAAAAATAATACAGTGGAGGATAAATATGAATGCATGATAGCTCCAGAATCAAGAAGGGAATTATAAACGGATTTTAAGTTTAAAAGAATGTAAATTTGTGCAAATATTTGTAACTGCACCTTAAAGCGTAACTACATCAAAAAGTTATTCTCAGTCGATTGGACGATGGCTGTCTATTTGTCCGTCCATCCATCTGGCTGTCTTGATCTCTGTCCCTGTAAAGTAAAGAATTTTCCAAAAATTGCAATTCTAGAAATTTCTCAGTGAAATTTGACGAAGGACGAATCTTATTGAAATTGTAAATGAAGCAGAATCACTTCATGAGCCGATTAAAGGTTTCCGTCCGTCCGCTAGATGACCATTTAAAGTTGAGAAGACTAAATAATACTGATAAAATTGAGTATATTTCATTGTTTTTGTCGCAGGACAAGAGATATAAAATTTTGGATGAATTAGAATCTATTTCTAGGACGATTCAACTACGTCCGTCCGTCTGTCTGGTTGGTTACTGTCTGTCAATGTTATATTGCGAATTTTCTAAATGTCGAAATCCTAGAGATATTTCGATTAAATTTTTTATGTGTAATTGATATTGGTTATGAATTAGTACCACTTTCAAAATCGATAGAACTATGTTCTTCCCTCTGTCTGGATACTACGTTAATAACTCTCTAAAGGTAGAGATATCTCGATAAAGTTTTGCCTATAAAAATAGTTGATGAACAATCCATGACAAATGTTCTTAAGCCCCATTTCCAGGGGATATAGATTTTGACGTACAAATAAGTACGTAAAAATCTATATGCTAAATTTCAAGAAGATCGCCCGAAAATTACTGTAACTCCCATAAAAACATTGCTAGTCTTGTGATAATATTCTATGTATTTAGGATCTATTTAACAAGAAAACCCTGTAACAAATTTTACGAAGATCGGTCAATCAATATATAGCACACAATCGAGCAAAATCGATTTTTTATAAATAAATTTATAACTCTTGATCGCCTAAATGAATTGAAATAAGATTAAGTATAATGATAGTGGAGAAGTTAAGCGTTACAACTTGATAACTTGGAGCCTTTGAGTGCTCCATGGGCAGAGTTAATAGGGTCCAAATTGAGGTATATTGGATTCTTTAATATTTTTCTCATTGAGTTTAAAAAGAAATCTTCTATGGTTCTTGACCAGACCTTTAATAGACATGCTTACATGCAATATTTATCTATTATTTTTAAGGGTTTCTTTATATATATTGGAATTATTTTATTTTTATATCTTAAAACCCTATTTGGCTAAGTCTAGGGCCTATCGAATTTAGTAAATTTTGAATCAAAATTTTGAATTTTGCTATAAAACCTCAAATATTGAATCTTAAAACACAATGCAGTTTTCAAAAACCCCAATGTGTTTCTAATCATATGACAAGAGCTTTTTCCAGATCCCTATATTATTGGTAATTTAAGGAAATCTCTTCTATAAATCCATATTTTTTAACACCATTATTTAAGAATCAAGACAACAACAATTTCAGAAAGATATATTTGCTAATAAATATTTTTAACAATTCAGAACCATTTAAATTTTTCTAAAGATTATAAAAAAAATTGCGTAATAGCGGACATATTTCTGAAGCTTCTGAAAAAGGATTCAACACAATAATAGAATATCTGACTTTTCGCAGTTTGGAGTCCAAACTATCAAACTTATAACGTTAGAGATTTCCGCTATCATTTTATTAAATTTCAAGCAAAATTTACAGATCTATTTCCAAAAGATCGATTCTGCCCCCTTGTAATATGTAAAGACTCGTCTTAAATTTTTCAAGGGAGACAAAAAATAGATTAATAAAAAACCGTTATATAGTCCAATGAAAATGAAATTAGACGCTTCAAATCATTTTGAACGAAATTGAACCACATTTGCCCGCCACTGTATATAGAGAATAATAACATATATGAATGTTTAGAAATATCTGTATGTTATAGAGTTTAGTAGAAAAATATTATTTGACAAATTGATTTAATAAGTAAATCAAATAGTTCCAAATTGATTATTTTAATAAATTATTTATGTTATTTTGTAGTTGAAGCTAATAATTTCAATATGTTTTGCTTTATTTTACAAATAACTTAATTATTTATTAGTGTAATTAAACGAATCGATATTTTCAAAACATCGGTTTTCGAGTTATTCGAAAAAGGGGCTTTTCAAAAAAATGTTTTCGAATACTTTTTTATGTCAAAAACCGGTTGTTATTAATTTATATAAAAAATACTTTTAATAGAAATTTAAAAATTAACCGCTAAAAAAAACATGTACCGTGCAATGGCCATTATTTGGAATGAATTTGAAATAATGGTTCCATCATAGGTGTTTTTGTTTTTATATCAAAACAGCTATTTGAAACAAATTTCATCAAATAATCCTGGATTGAGGTTAAAATAATGTATCTAGATACCATTTTTTTAAATCCATTATTTTTTCTTTACAGAAACTTTTTCTGAACATGTCGAAATTAAATGTCTATATCTCATTCAATCAATCTCATTTAATTATATTTTTTGACGAGATTATTTCTAAAACAGACGATTATCATATTCAGAATATGATGTCTAAGAATGCAAACAGTACTTCTCAGTTATAGTGGAATATACAAAAAAGAAGCTCAATATTTTAGTGAAAATCTTTAAAATGCATTTCATTGCAAACCGGTTAGCAGACTGCAAAAAAAAGCGGAATGTTGAATATATTCAAAAATGGAATGGTTGGTTTTCTGAAATGTTAAAAACTGGTTAACCGGTTTCCGGTATCGATTTTTGAATAAACAAAAGTAATCAGAAATGAAAAAAATTCTCGAATTGATCAGAAATGACAAAAATTAAAGAAATTTCAGACTTCATAGAACTGAATTTTCAGTGTTTTTGTAATCGCTCAGTGGAAATAATTCTATAAACACCTGAATATTTTATTTTTAAAATCGGAGATGGATATTTTTGAGATGTTTTTTAACAGGTGTAAAGAGGTTCCTTCTACATATCGGGGTAGAAGTAGAATATATGAATTTGGTTGCCTCGGATACACCGCGTTTTCAAATCGAATTTTTTGAATTATCAAATTTTTGAACCATTAAAGATTTCTTAATCAAATTTTTACATTTAAAAAACTGTTTTATTTGTTTTCGATTCGATGCGGAGGAGAACATGTGTGTGAAGTTAAATTCGAATTTAACTAGCAAAGACAAAAACCAACAATGTTAACAGAGCAGTTAGCAGAGTGCTGTTAAGTGTGAAGATAAATTCGAATTTAACATAGAATATATTTTTGTGATTTTCTTCATTTTTGTCAAAAGTTTTTGAACATCGGACTAAGTTTTTTAAAGTAAAAATACCAAAAATGAAAGATTTTCCGAATAAAGTGTAAGTTTTTGAAACATTTTCAAGATGCTTACTTTGTGTATATAAAAGCATTGGGAGGTTAATCAAGGATTTTGGCCTTTGTGGCCAAACAAAGAGGTGGCATCAAACGAGACCACAAGGAATGGAAGGCCAAGGGTCCCTGCTATCCGCACTTATAGGTGGTATATCTGAATTGAGTTTGTGAGATTTAAAAAAAAAATTCAAAATCTCAAGTTAGAGTAGAGAGGGGTCTGTCCAGGATTTTGGCCATTGTGGCCAAACGAAGAGGTGGCATCAAACGAGACCACATGGAATCGAAGGCCAAGGGTCTCTGCCATCCGCACTTGTAGGCGGTATATCTGAATTGAGTTTGTGAGATTAAAAAAAAAATTTCAAAATCTCAAGTTAGAGTATAGAGGGGTCTGTCCAGGATTTTGGCAATTGTGGCCAAACGAAGAGGTGGCATCAAACGAGACCACATGGAATCGAAGGCCAAGGGTCTCTGCTATCCGCACTTATAGGTGGTATATCTGAATTGAGTTTGTGAGATTTGTAAAAAAGTTTCAAAATCTAAAGTTAGAGTATAGAGGGGTCTGTCCAGGATTTTGGCCATTGTGGCCAAACAAAGAGGTGGCATCAAACGAGAGCACATGGAATGGAAGGCCAAGGGTCTCTGCTATCCGCATTTATAGGTGGTATATCTGAATTGAGTTTGTGAGATTTAAAAAAAATCAAAATCTCAAGTTAGAGTATAGAGGGGTCTGTCCAGGATTTTGGTCATTGTGGCCAAACAAAGAGGTGGCATCAAACGAGACCACATGGAATGGAAGGCCAAGGGTCTCTGCTATCCGCATTTATAGGTGGTATATCTGAATTGAGTTTGTGAGATTTGTAAAAAAGTTTCAAAATCTAAAGTTAGAGTAGAGAGGGGTCTGTCCAGGATTTTGGCCACTGTGGCCAAACGAAGAGGTGGCATCGAACAAGACCACATGGAATGTGAGGACTGGGCTCTCTACTATCTACTTTTATAACTGAAATATCTGAATTGAGTTTGTGAGATTTGCAAAAAAATTTCAAAATCTCAAGTTAGAGTATAGAGTGGTCTGTCCAGGATTTTGGGCATTGTGGCCAAACAAAGAGGTGGCATCAAACGAGACTACATGGAATGGAAGGCCAAGGGACTCTGCTATCCGCACTTATAGGTGGTATATCTGAATTGAGTTTGTGATATTTGTAAAAAAGTTTCAAAATCTAAAGTTAGAGTATAGAGGGGTCTGTCCAGGATTTTGGCCATTGTGGCCAAACAAAGAGGTGGCATCAAACGAGACCACATGGAATGGAAGGCCAAGGGTCTCTGCTATCCGCATTTATAGGTGGTATATCTGAATTGAGTTTGTGAGATTTGTAAAAAAGTTTCAAAATCTAAAGTTAGAGTATAGAGGGGTCTGTCCAGGATTTTGGCCACTGTGGCCAAACGAAGAGGTGGCATCGAACAAGACCACATGGAATGGAAGGCCAAGGGTCTCTGCTATCCGCATTTATAGGTGGTATATCTGAATTGAGTTTGTGAGATTTAAAAAAAATCAAAATCTCAAGTTAGAGTATAGAGGGGTCTGTCCAGGATTTTGGCCATTGTGGCCAAACGAAGAGGTGGCATCAAACGAGACCACATGGAATGGAAGGCCAAGGGTCTCTGCTATCCGCACTTATAGGTGGTATATCTGAATTGAGTTTGTGAGATTTGTAAAAAAGTTTCAAAATCTAAAGTTAGAGTAGAGAGGGGTCTGTCCAGGATTTTGACCACTGTGGCCAAACAAAGAGGTGGCATCGAACAAGACCACATGGAATGGAAGGCCAAGGGTCTCTGCTATCCGCATTTATAGGTGGTATATCTGAATTGAGTTTGTGAGATTTAAAAAAAATCAAAATCTCAAGTTAGAGTATAGAGGGGTCTGTCCAGGATTTTGGTCATTGTGGCCAAACAAAGAGGTGGCATCAAACGAGACCACATGGAATGGAAGGCCAAGGGTCTCTGCTATCCGCATTTATAGGTGGTATATCTGAATTGAGTTTGTGAGATTTGTAAAAAAGTTTCAAAATCTAAAGTTAGAGTAGAGAGGGGTCTGTCCAGGATTTTGGCCACTGTGGCCAAACGAAGAGGTGGCATCGAACAAGACCACATGGAATGTGAGGACTGGGCTCTCTACTATCTACTTTTATAACTGAAATATCTGAATTGAGTTTGTGAGATTTGCAAAAAAATTTCAAAATCTCAAGTTAGAGTATAGAGTGGTCTGTCCAGGATTTTGGCCATTGTGGCCAAACAAAGAGGTGGCATCAAACGAGACTACATGGAATGGAAGGCCAAGGGTCTCTGCTATCCGCACTTATAGGTGGTATATCTGAATTGAGTTTGTGAGATTTGTAAAAAAGTTTCAAAATCTAAAGTTAGAGTATAGAGGGGTCTGTCCAGGATTTTGGCCATTGTGGCCAAACAAAGAGGTGGCATCAAACGAGACCACATGGAATGGAAGGCCAAGGGTCTCTGCTATCCGCATATATATGTGGTATATCTGAATTGAGTTTGTGAGATTTTTAAAAAATTTTCAAAATCTCAAGTTAGAGTAGAGAGGGGTCTGTCCAGGATTTTGGCCATTGTGGCCAAACGAAGAGGTGGCATCTAAAGAGACCACATGGAAAATGAGGACAGGGCTCTCTACTATCTACTTTTATAAGTGAAATATCTGATTTGAGTTTGTGAGATTTGTAAAAAATTTCAAAATCTCAAGTTAGAGTATAGAGGGGTCTGTCCAGGATTTTGGCCATTGTGGCCAAACGAAGAGGTGGCATCAAACGAGACCACATGGAATGGAAGGCCAAGGGTCTCTGCTATCCGCATTTATAGGTGGTATATCTGAATTGAGTTTGTGAGATTTGTAAAAAAGTTTCCAAATCTAAAGTTAGAGTATAGAGGGGTCTGTCCAGGATTTTGGCCATTGTGGCCAAACAAAGAGGTGGCATCAAACGAGACCACATGGAATGGAAGGCCAAGGGTCTCTGCTATCCGCATTTATAGGTGGTATATCTGAATTGAGTTTGTGAGATTTAAAAAAAATCAAAATCTCAAGTTAGAGTATAGAGGGGTCTGTCCAGGATTTTGGCCATTGTGGCCAAACAAAGAGGTGGCATCAAACGAGACCACATGGAATGGAAGGCCAAGGGTCTCTGCTATCCGCACATATAGGTGGTATATCTGAATTGAGTTTGTGAGATTTGTAAAAAAGTTTCAAAATCTAAAGTTAGAGTAGAGAGGGGTCTGTCCAGGATTTTGGCCACTGTGGCCAAACGAAGAGGTGGCATCGAACAAGACCACATGGAATGTGAGGACAGGGCTCTCTACTATCTACTTTTATAACTGAAATATCTGAATTGAGTTTGTGAGATTTGCAAAAAAATTTCAAAATCTCAAGTTAGAGTATAGAGTGGTCTGTCCAGGATTTTGGGCATTGTGGCCAAACAAAGAGGTGGCATCAAACGAGACTACATGGAATGGAAGGCCAAGGGTCTCTGCTATCCGTACTTATAGGTGGTATATCTGAATTGAGTTTGTGAGATTTGTAAAAAAATTTCAAAATCTCAAGTTAGAGTAGAGAGGGGTCTGTCCAGGATTTTGGCCATTGTGGCCAAACGAAGAGGTGGCATCAAACGAGACTACATGGAATCGAAGGCCAAGGGGTTCTGCTATCCGCACTTATAGGTGGTATATCTGAATTGAGTTTGTGAGATTTGTAAAAAAGTTTCAAAATCTAAAGTTAGAGTAGAGAGGGGTCTGTCCAGGATTTTGGTCATTGTGGCCAAACAAAGAGGTGGCATCAAACGAGGCCACATGGAATGGAAGGCCAAGGGTCTCTGCTATCCGTATTTATAGCTGGTATATCTGAATTGAGTTTGTGAGATTTGTAAAAAAGTTTCAAAATCTAAAGTTAGAGTAGAGAGGGGTCTGTCCAGGATTTTGGCCACTGTGGCCAAACGAAGAGGTGGCATCGAACAAGACCACATGGAATGTGAGGACTGGGCTCTCTACTATCTACTTTTATAACTGAAATATCTGAATTGAGTTTGTGAGATTTGCAAAAAAATTTCAAAATCTCAAGTTAGAGTATAGAGGGGTCTGTCCAGGATTTTGGCAATTGTGGCCAAACGAAGAGGTGGCATCAAACGAGACCACATGGAATCGAAGGCCAAGGGTCTCTGCTATCCGCACTTATAGGTGGTATATCTGAATTGAGTTTGTGAGATTTGTAAAAAAGTTTCAAAATCTAAAGTTAGAGTATAGAGGGGTCTGTCCAGGATTTTGGCCATTGTGGCCAAACAAAGAGGTGGCATCAAACGAGAGCACATGGAATGGAAGGCCAAGGGTCTCTGCTATCCGCATTTATAGGTGGTATATCTGAATTGAGTTTGTGAGATTTAAAAAAAATCAAAATCTCAAGTTAGAGTATAGAGGGGTCTGTCCAGGATTTTGGTCATTGTGGCCAAACAAAGAGGTGGCATCAAACGAGACCACATGGAATGGAAGGCCAAGGGTCTCTGCTATCCGCATTTATAGGTGGTATATCTGAATTGAGTTTGTGAGATTTGTAAAAAGTTTCAAAATCTAAAGTTAGAGTATAGAGGGGTCTGTCCAGGATTTTGGCCATTGTGGCCAAACAAAAAGGTGGCATCAGACGAGACCACATGGAATAGAAGGCCATGGGTCTATGTTATCCATATTTATAAGTGGAATATTGAGTTTGATAAAAATTTCACAGATTGATTTCAGTATGCTCGAAAGTAACATAGGTCATAAAAAATCGAATTCGATCAGGGGAGGAGTACCTACAAAAGAAGTTGATAGTGGTTAATATTTTAGCAACTTTCTCCAGGAACTGTTCTACTGAGCAAAACGTAGAACAGATAGGATCATGTACTAGAGGAGAACCCTTTACAAGGCAAATATTGATTTCAAATATCGTATAACAGAATTATAACAGCGTGAGTTCTCAAATTTGGTTTTTACTACTTTCTAATGCAATTGTTTTTTAGGCAACGCCCTAAAAATAAATTTTGCCGGATACAATATTTGTTAGGAAAATTAGTGTTAACACATCTATTATGAACTCCTCTGTACATAAATGTTGATGTTGATCGTATGCAACATGTTCTTATTTTATAATTTTGTATCGATAAATGTGTCCGATAATACTTGCACTTCTTATACAAAAAAGTCTATAAATCCCGTTATAGATAAAAATAATACACTGGTATGTGCAACAATAAGTATTTGATTTATATTGCTATCAGTCTAATAAATGAAAAGACAAGAGTTTTTCAAGTGGTGGTGTAGCACGTTGGAAGTATTGTAGTCTTATGAATCTAAGGGTGCGAGTTCAATCCTGGTTTAACAACTTTTGACTTATTTATTTGACAAAAAAGGTTCGATTTTTCTTTTTTATAAATTTTTAAAGTTTTTTTTTTTTACATTTTCTTTATAAAATAAAAAAAAATTAAAATAAAAAGTCTAAGTTTAACTTCCATTGAATTATATTTTCCACTTTTTTTATTATAAAGTCAGCTGAACATAAATGTTTAGTTAGAAAAATAAGAAATACTTCAATTATTATGAACTCCGCTGTACATAAATGATGAGGATCAACAACATCATTTATGTACAGCGAAGTTCAACATATTTTAATTTTATAAATAAGAGTAGAAAGATGTTTTAGATAATACTTGCACCATTATTTAACATGAATAAAATTTATGTCATGTTATATAACATATTGCAGCAGATCCCGAGTTCGAATCCAACTGATATCGCTTTTTTCGTGCCTGCTTGAGTTTTTTTTTTTTTTTAATTTACAGATTATTCTTATATTTTCTCTGAATAATTAAAAAAAATTAAACTAGAAAATATTAAATTAATTTCTTATTATTTTCAAATCATATTTTATCTAGTAAATTTCTATTTTGAAGATTTGGTTGATCATACGCAACATGTTCTTATTTAAAAATTAAAGTTTGAGTTTTTTTTTTTTTTTAATTTGATAAAAAGTCATATATTCCAAATTTCGTGCTTTTATATAAAATCGTTAAAACATGTCGAGAAAAGAATTTTTGCTTAAACAAATGAGACAAATAAAATTAAATGGGAAAAACATCTATTTTTTAAAATATTCTTATTATAAATACCTAAAAATTAGCACTTAAATGAGAATTATTTTAATAAACTGAAGAAATATGAACATTGCTACTACGGTATTTTAAAAGGAATTACAAACATTGTAATATAAAGTATTTTAAAAGTACCATTAAATTTAAATGTAATAATTTTATAAAAACCTAAGTCAAGAACATGGGTGCGTAGGAGTAGGACTATATAAATAATTAAGTAATTAGACCAACTTGGTGAGCAAGAATTTGTTAAGATAACTTTTTTAAAAACAAATGTTCGCGAAAATTTGCAATATAATTTACGCTACTAAAAACACCATTAGATTAAAATTATTTATATAAAAGCAAGTGATAGTAGTGTGAAAATTTTTGTTTGCCTGAAATAATTGTCTACTTTTGCTAATCTTTGTATGGGAACGAAACACTGTTTATGGTATCCAAACTAAGAGGTGGCATCTAATATGTCCATAGGGGGCGAGGCCAAGGGGGATGCTATCCATATTTATATGTAGAATATCTGAATTGATTTTTTTTTAAGTTTTTTAAAATTTCTAAAATCTCAACTTAAAGAATTTTGCCATTGGTGCCAAATAAGGTGGTGGCATAGATCGTAAGGATGACTGCTATCCATGTTTATTAGAAATATTCGTATTAAGCTTTTTAGATTTAAAAAAAGATAGGTGAAATGCTATATTTTGTTTTTTTATATATTTTATTAAAGAAAATAAACTTTTAGGTTTAAGAAATTTATTTTATTTTTACATCTTATTTTTTACACAAAAGTATTTACAATATTTACATATATTTTTGTATTTTTATAAAATTTAAATATAAAAATTTACTATGATCATTTATCTTTTTATAATTAAATAGTTTATATAATATTAATACAATATAAAAATATTTGTACTCAAATTTTTATAATTTATACTTTTCAGAGAAAAATAATCTTTTGTGATAAAATTCAATTTCAAAGGAATAAACAGAATTTTGGACATCACTATTCTCGATTTCAATATGTCAATAATAAAATCAATAGTGAAAAAAAGTAAAAGCCTTTTTTTTCAAAATTGGTCCTACTATTTTTACTCAATTTTGCTCTATGTGTCAGTGTTTCAAATAAAATGAAAATAAATCTCTAACTTCCGAACGGGTAGATTGATAATAGTAGAAGAGTAGGCAAGTTTAAGTAAGTCCAACGGGGGTTGGTCCACAGGGACCGAAAGTTGGTCAACCTCGGGTCATAAAAATATTTCAAACTTATATCTCAACCAATTTAATATATTTTTATATGAGTGGATTTTGGATATTTAGCTTCAAAAATTAAAACTTTTACTTTTTGACCGATCTTGGAGAAGTTTTTTGGGTTGTAGTGGGTTAACTTTTTATCAAATATTTATTAATTTTGTTAAAAACTAATGACAAAATTTTGTAAAGAAACACGTTTGAGAAAATGTAAATAGTATTAAAAGTGAAAGAACTTTCAAAAAAAACGAATTTTCGCCGATATTATGGCTAGAAATTATATAAAATTTAAGTAAAAAAATTCTTAAGTAACCTATGTCATATTTATACTTTTCTAAAAGGTACTTTATAAGTTTTTATGTTATGTAATGAAAAAGGTTAAAGTTTGGAAGGACTGCAGTTGCTCAAATTCAATAATATTTTTTAAACAATATTTTAATTTCTGGTCTAATTTCTCAATTTTTTTCAGTGTGTGATAAATAATGTCGAAACATTACAGATCTGAGTAAATCTTAGTAAATTATTTTTGTCTTGCTAGACCTTCATAATGATTACGTATACGTATGGATTTTTTATTTTATGAAGAAATAGCTGACAAATATAATTTACTAAGAACTGTTACATTTCGATCATTATTAATGACACATGGAAAGGTGAAGGTTGACAAATTATATATCAATGTATCGGAAATTTTTACTTTCAAATATTGATAACATGAAATGAAAGTTTATTTTTTTTTGCAAATTACTAAACTTTGATCTTTAAATACATTATTTAAGTCAGCCTTTCTTAATAAAATTTAGCATGTAAATAACCGGAGATTTATATCTCTTAAAAGAAATTCCTTAATTTCAAAAAAATTGAAAATTCTCACAAATTAGGCTTTGAAAAATATAATGTTTTTAAATAGAGTATTGTGGATATGAGCAACTCCGGTTCTCCCAAACATAAATTTTTTGAAACTTTCTTTGCATAACATAAAAGCATATAAAGTAATCTATTAGAAAAGTGTAAATGTGACATAGGTAACTAAAGATTTTTTTAACTTAAAAGAGATAAACTAATTTCTTGGCAAAAGATCGCAAAAAATCGTTATTTTTTGAAAATTCAAATTTAAAGACATATTACTCTTTTCTACGAAAAATTATTTACAAATTTTTGTCATAAGTTCTAAAAAATAAAATAATATATAAAAAAATTTGATAAAACTTGGACCCATAAGCATGAAAACTTTGTCAACATCGGTCAAAAAGCAAAATGTTTAATTTTTAAAGCTAAATATATACCTGCTAATACGATGAGGTTCTTTGTAGGTCTTCAGTAAATAAAATCACATACAAACTTTAAAATCGGCTAAGACATTAGGAATCTGGTTAATTTTAAATATTTTTATGATCCAAGGTGACCTCCTTTGGGACCCAGTGGACCAACCACCGTTAAGTACACAAAGCCCAAACTCAAAAACTATCACTATTTCAAATTATTAGAATTAGAAGATACAGATTATTTCTATTTAATTTTTATATAAAACACTGTGCGACAGAATATACCAAAACCAATCAAATACAAAAATTTGAACACCATCTTTGCAGAAGCAGACACACCTTTTATTGATGCTTCGGGCAGTACATTAAAAAAGAGTTTTCCTTTACACTATAATTTTACATATTGCCGACAGTGATAAAAAAGGTATTGTATTGCCATTAGCTGAAGCACTATTAGCGAGCCACTTTGAGGAAGATATAAGAAAATTCTTCATGGATCTAAAGTTTTTGCCTTCAAAATAAATAAAAATGCCTTTGAGTAAGCGCATTTGCCGTGGACTGGAGCTGGGCCACAATTAATGCCACAATAAAACAATGAATAATATGGAAAGTGTTACAACATATCTTTTAAAATGTTTTAACATTTTAGAAAACAAAGAAAAAAATAAAAAAAAATTTTGTAATAGTTCAAATCTGTGTCACATTTTTTGGAAATTGCATTGAAAGATATTGATCAACACGCCTCAAATAATTTTCAAAAAGTTTTTTATAAAAAAATGATTATAAGAGGAATAAATATATGCAGCATTAATGAATTTGGGCGTGGTTTTCTAATTTATATATAATATTATCATCGCCCACTGTAAATTTTTCATTCCAAAGTTCCAAAAAATATTTCGAAATATTTGAAGAAATAAATTCCAAAGACGATGCCATTAATATCTCGAAATTCAAACCGGTTTGTTTGGAGGATATTCCTCAATATCAAAATAGTCCATTTTATAATAAAGGTTTGGATATTATATCAAATATACATATATCCAAAGATAATACCTGCTCTTCAAATATACTACATAACTCAGATTATTTTAATAAAATTTTAAAAAATTTGTCCCATACGCTGTGTTTTGGACTAATTTAATGGGTGCATTTGTAGATTCCAAAAATACAAGGATTTCGAATAGCCCTGTTGAGTCCTATTTTAATATAAATAAAAATATAATACTTGATGGTAAAAGACATTTACGTCCAACAAAGTATATACGTGAAATAAAAAAATATATTCAAGCCAAAATAAAAGATGTAGACGTAATTATTAAATAATGAAAACAGAGAAGAATGTTATTCATGCAAAATGA
>PYHX02000494.1:21427754-21464502 GCA_004302925.2 Cochliomyia hominivorax
CCTCAAAGATTGAATCTTAAACACAATGTAGTTTTGAAACCCCCAATGTGTTTCTAATCATATGACAAGAGCTTTTTCCCGATCTCCTATAAATGTGAACACTATAGAAGAAAATCCAAAAAATGTAGTTTTTTGGTAATTTAAGGAAATCTCTTCTATAAATCCATATTTTTTAACACCATTATTTAAGAATCAAGACAACAAAAAATTTGAGAAAGAGATCTTTATTAATAAATATTTTTAGCAATTCAGAAGTTTCTAAATTTTTCCAAAGACAATAAAAAAATTTGCGTAATAGCGGACATATTTCTGAAGCTTTTGAAAAAGGATTCAACACAATAATAGAATATCAACTTTTCGCAGTTTGGAGTCCAAACTGTCAAAGTTATAATGTTAGAGATTTCCGCTATCATTTTATTAAATTTCAAGCAAAATTTACAGATCTATTTCCAAAAAAATCGATTCTGCCCCCTTGTAATCTGTCAGTAAAATATGTAAAGACTTAAATTTTCAAGGTAGACAAAAATAGATTAATAAAAAACCGTTTTATAGTCCAATAAAAATGAAATTAGACGCATGAAATCATTATGAACAAAATTAAGCCATATTTGCCCGCCACTGTATATACAGAATAATAACATATATGAATGTTTAGAATATCTGTATGTTAATAGAGTTTAGTAGAAAATATTATTTGACAAATTGATTTAATAAGTAAATCAAATAGTTCCAAATTGATTATTTTAATAAATTATTTATGTTATTTTGTAGTTGAAGCTAATAATTTCAATATATTTTGCTTTATTTGACAAAAAACTTAATTATTTATTAGTGTAATCAAAAAAATCGACATTTTCAAAAAAACCGGTTTTCGAGTTATTCGAAAAAGGGGCTTTTCAAAAAATGTTTTCGAATACTTTTTTATGTCAAAAACCGGTTGTTATTAATTTATATAAAAAATACTTTTAATAGAAATTTAAAAATTAACCGCTAAAAAAAACATGTACCGTGCAATGGCCATTATTTGGAATGAATTTGAAATAATGGTTCCATCATAGGTGTTTTTTTATATATCAAAACAGCCATTTGAAAAAATTTCATCAATAATCCTGGATTGAGGTTAAAATAATGTATCTAGATACCATTTTTTTAAATCCATTATTTTTTTCTTTACAGAAACTTTTTCTGAACATGTCGAAATTAAATGTCTATATCTCATTCAATCAATATTTTTTAATGATATTTTTTGACGAGATTATTTCTAAAACAGACGGTTATCGATTCAGAATATGATGTCTAAGAATGCATACAGTACTTCTCAGTTATAGTGGAATATACAAAAAAGAAGCTCAATATTTTAGTGAAAATCTTAAAATGCATTTCATTGCAAACCGGTTAGCAGACTGCAAAAAAAGCGGAATGTCGAATGTATTCAAAAATAGAAATTATTCGAGCCCTTCTGTTTTCTGAAATGCTAAAAACTGGTTAACCGGTTTCCGGTATCGATTTTTGAATAAACAAAGTAATCAGAAATGAAGAAAATCTCGAATTGATCAGAAATGGCAAAAATTAAAGAAATTTCAGACTTCATAGAACTGAATTTTCAGTGTTTTTCTAATCGCTCAGTGGTCCCAAAAAGCTTTAATTGGAAATAATTCTATAAACTCCTGAATATTTTTATCTAAATCTGAGATGGATATTCTTGAGGTGTTTTAAAACAGATGTAGAGAGGTTCCTTCTAAATCTCGAGGTAGAAGTAGAATATATGAATTTGGTTGCCTCGGATACACCGTGTTTCCAAATCGAATTTTTTGAATTATCTAATTTTTGAACCATTAAAGATTTCTTAATCAATTTTTTTATTTCCAAAACTGTTTTATTTGTTTTCGATTCGGTGCGGAGTAAGTAGAATGGGCATTTATATATCAGGAGCGCAGTTGCTGACCCTCAAAATTTGGCCATCTCGGACTTGTACGGAAAATAGCTAAATTTGACTAGAGGAGTCCCAGTTAAGGTTAAATTTTCATTCAGTTTCCTACCAAAGTATTTGGTATCTATGAAAATTCCACTTTCCAATACAAAAATGCCCAAAATTTCAAGCCGTATAAAACATATTGAAAAACATACTTTTTTCTGAAATTATAAACCTTTCATTATAAGAGATGCCTTAAGTGTTTGATTTATATAATTTTTATGTTTGTTTTAAGATTAATTTAAGATGATTCCAGCTTTGAGATTTAAAAACTCAACAACAAATTTAAAATTAAAAACAAAAATCTAAAATTTTCAAAATTGGGAAGAATTTGCAGGCAGATTTGAGCCCCAAGCTCATCTAGATTAGTTTTACATTGATTCTCGTTAAAATTTCTTTAAAAAATAATTTAAAATTTTCAAAGTTCTGAACAAAAAAAATTATTCTCGCCAGTCCATACATGTTGCCACCTTTTAGGAAATTTTCGAAAAATGTATATTTTTTCAAAATTTCATTTTCAGATTAATATAATATTCTCACGGATTTCCTTAACTATATGGTTATTTCAGTAGTATTTTTTAGGGTCTTAAATGGGTTAATAACTTATTTGAATATCTGAAAATGCAAGAGATAATAATTTATTTAAAAAGGATATGAAAAGAGTATTGTGCCTCAATTTATAAACTGATTTTTAGCGAATTTTGAAAAAAACTCAAAAAAACCCGAGCTTGACACAATTTTGAGGGTCACGGACCGAAATCGCCTCAGGTAAAATCATGTGAAATTTTATTAAGGTTAAATATCTTTATGAGATTTATTTTTAGTGAATTTTAAATTTCCAAGGTGGTTAAATTTGGAAGGTTAGTGCCAATACCCCTGATCCCGATAATGTCCTATATTCATCCAGGAGAATTTGAAGCGAACAAGAAATTTCATTAAGAAGACTCTTACGATTCAATTTAATAGAATTGTCTCCAAAGAATCGATTTGAAAAACTGCGCGAGGTGTATAAATTTAACGATCCTTCCCACATTTCCTAGATCTGCTAGGAATTTATGCCCTTCCAAATCTATTGCAAAACAAAACAAGAATGTTCATGTAAAATTTGATTACAAAATATGGAACAGTTGAAAAGCTACAAAATTATTTCCGAAAAAAAAACATTTCATGATGATTTTCCGTTGAAAAGGTCGTAGTCTTCTGTTGCTTTGTAATTTTCATTAAAATTAAAGTTATCACAAAATGTAATATATCGCTCATTAGCTGCAAGGTCGTCATAACTCAAAATTTGCAAGTTTTGAATTAGCATCAGTAGTGCTTAGAAAAAATGTATTTAATGGACGAATCATTAATATATCGAACAGGATTTGAACAAAAAGTATAAAGTGCAGAAATAGAGCGTTAAATCGGTTACACATCGGTAGTTGTTAAGCTCACATTGCAGGTTTTTTGTTTTGGAATCGTTTGTGAATATTGAACAAATTTTAAGTTTTCTTTCTTAAATTTCAAGAAATGTGTTTCTTTCAAAAAAATTTAAAATTCGTCTCTTGAAAAATTTGAGTTTTCGAGTTATGACTATTTTGCAGCTAATGAGCGATATATCCATAATTCCATTTAATATAAATTCACAAATCAATGATTTGAAAAAAAAAAAAAATTGGTGAATACATTTTAACTATATTTTTGTGAAATTTATATATCAATTACATTTGTGAGAGTGTTTAGGTGTATTTGAAGGATTTTTAACAATTCATTTGGAATTTGCTTTTGTATATGTATATGTGTGTATATAATATATATTTTTTAATTATCTTTATTTAATTTGAAAATTTTGACCAAAAATTTTAACATAACAATTTTTTCCTATAAATTACAATTAATAACAGAGACGAAAGCAAATGGACTTCAATCCTTTATTGATTTTCGTTTTTTTCTCTAATTTCAGGCCAAACGCATACAGAGCAATGAATTGGCCGCCATAAAAGTTATTAAATTGGAACCCACAGATGATATACAAATCATACAACAGGAAATAATAATGATGCGTGATTGTCGTCATCCAAATATAATCGCTTATTATGGTTCATATTTGCGTCGTGATAAATTATGGATTTGTATGGAATATTGTGGTGGTGGTAGTTTACAGGATATTTATCAGGTGACAGGACCATTAACAGAACAACAAATAGCCTATATGTGTCGTGAAACATTAAAAGGACTCGAGTACCTGCATTCCATGGGTAAAATGCATCGTGATATTAAAGGCGCCAATATATTATTAACCGAATATGGTGATGTTAAATTGGCGGATTTTGGTGTATCAGCACAAATAACAGCTACCATAAATAAACGAAAAAGTTTTATAGGTAAGTGAACATTTTTTCTATTATCATTTTACTATAAATATGATTGTATTTAGTTTACAACATGTAAACATAATATGGTTATTAAAAATTTCAAAAATAGCTAAATTTTGGATAAAAGTTGTTTAGTTTAAGTTGGATTTTGAGGAAAGCTTTAGGTCTTTTATATAAGTATTTGGTATCTACGTAAACGTTGGATCTTGCAAATTCTCAATATGTAAAGAAGAAATCGGTAAACTGTCATTTAATGCCAAAATTTTACGAAAACTTCAAATTTTGAATTTTTGCTGCTTTAAAAAGAATTAAGTTAATATTTCAACTTTAACAACAATGAAGCAAGCAAATTAATGTATTTCAAATTTCAGTATATTTAACATAAACTTGTCTATAAATCGGCCAAAAGAAAATTCCCAATTTTCTATACCGTAATACCCAAAATCTCAATCCATGCAAAACGTGTTTAAACTTTTTTCATTAAAATCAAAACCATGTGATTTTAAACTGCGTCCGCCAAATCATATTTCTTGGATGTTTGCCTTACATGATCCATCTACATTTGAATTTTACCACACTTTTTAGTGCTCTCAATTCTCTTTTAACAGGAGAGACCAATATGTCTCCTCTGTCCTTAGCTCCGGGTAGTTTGCAGAATCCACTTCTTTTGATAAAAATATCACGTTATTGCTTTTGTACCATTCAAGTGACAAGATGCCAAGTCCGACCAAAAAGTAAGTGGTCACATGATGAAGTCTTATGGAATGGAATATTCACATTCTTTGAGGTAAATTTCAGTATTTATAGAGCTCGTTGTAACAATTTATGGGTTTAGTTTGGCGCAGCTACATATTGCTTGCCATAACAAGAACTTTTTGGAAATTCTGACTGCTTTGGGGTCCTAAAATTGCATGCAATATTATTTCAACCATCAGTCACTTAAATTGTGGATCAGGAAATTGCAAAAAATCTGCCAAAACAAACGTTTCGTCATTCATCATGCTGTAATAATGTTTTTTAGGACTATATTTTTTCCAATTCCAAAAGAATTTCTAACGTAAATGCATATAAAGCAAATCCGAGGAAATTAGGGAAACAATTTCCCCGCTTTTTCCAAATATTTTTTTCTTTAGTTTGTTTTGAGTATGAAAAAATGTCAAAGCTGAAATCGCCAAAAATAGTACCCTGATTATATACCTACATTTTTTAGCTACCAACTCAAAAAATCTATAGTGGGCCAAACCTCTTAAAACGGTAGGGTAAATAGTTAATCGATAAAAATGAATACTTTAAACAAATTTTCCTCGTTTTGGAATTTCGGGTATTTTGAAATGAAAAAGTGGACATATTTTTTGTAGTCCTACATTAAGGACAAAATTGTACATATTATAGTCAAATTTCATGTTAATATCTTAATTTTATGTCATCTAGCGGCAGAGTTGCCAATTTTCTGAAAAATGTCAATATATAAAATTGGTTTTCCCCGATAGGGATTTTTGGGCATTTTGAATATTAAATTGGGTATCTGTGCATAGTCTTTAATACAGGTAATTTTTTCATGTTATTCCCAAGTTTAGTAATAATTGTTTTATTTATAAAGATTTTATTTTAAGTGGAACATTGAAATATATATTGACAAGAAGAACCGAAAAAAAATAAAAAAAATTATTAAATAATTAATTTTAATTAATTTTATAAATATGTAACATTTAATAACATATGTTTTCTATATACTCCAAATATCAGGAATCTACAAAACCTCTTTTATTTATATCAAGGACTGTAAACAAGACTGTTTCCATTCATAAGACTTCATAATGTGTCCACTTATTTTTTACGTAACTTACAATCCTGTCATTATGCTAAATAAGCACTTAATTGGCACAAGAACAATAATGTGGCATTTGAGAGATATTGCGCTCTTGTTTAAAGGGAATTGAAGAGCACACAAACAGTTTAAGTCACTTTTATTTTTCCCAGAAAAAAATTCAAATTCATGCTTTTACAGCAATACCTACCAGTGTTAATTTTCTCATAACGCTGCAGGTGTTGAAAGACTAAACAAATATTTACTTTGCTATCGGAGCGTGTATAGAATATTTTTATATTGACATCAAGTACACGACATGATGGTCACACATAAATCTACCACTGTGCATAATATCAAATATTCATTGCGAAGGAATTAAAACAAATCGACATTATTGAAATTAAATAATAAAATATATAAAATTAAATATTTAAAACAACAAGTTGAAAAACAAATTTGCAAATGAAACAAAAATACATAAATTTTTTAACACGTTTTTGACGTTTTTTTTTTTCTTTTTATTTCCCACAACAAATTCAGAGGGAAAAAGTTAAACAATTTTTTTTCCATTTTTAGTGTTAAAACTCAAACAAATGACCACAAAATATAACAAAAGTTCTGTCAAAACATGCAGCAGCATTAAATGAAAATAATAGAAAAAAAAATTAAAAACTATTTTTGTACGGATTTGTAGATGGTTAATCAACATCATATATATAAATACACTTATGCTCAAATTAATAGATACATCTAAAAGTTAGAATTTTGCACAACCATAATTAAAAAAATGTTTCAAATCCTTTTCGTTATTAAATTACAGGATCACTAATACCACTTTAAGCAAAAAAATCAGTTACTATTGCCCCACATTTGAATTAGAAATTGAAATTTTTGTTAGCATAATTTTTAAATTATGACTACAAAATTCCAACTTGATGGTGTATCTATTAATTTGAGCATATGTGTATGTATATGTAAATGTGTGTATAAATATTTATTCTCTGCCACATAAATTATTATACAAAAAAAATTCTACGTTTTCTGGTTGGTAGTAGAAATAACAATGGGGGGGTGTAAAGGCGCAAAATTTAATAAAAAAAACTTCAAATTATATAACTAAATATTGTTTTGTAATACACAATATACAGTAGTGGCCAGTACAATAGAATCCATATCTATTTCTTAAGGAAATGAAGTGAAACTGTTGTAACTGAACTCGCACCACTATAAGTGGTAAAAGGAGTAAAACTTTGTTACTTCTTATGTAAAGTCGAGAAGCAGACAGCTAAGATCCATTAAAATTTACACTTAAGGAGTGAGATGAAAAAATTCTTAACACACCACTGAACTTATAATATTTTTTATTTGATTGAAATTATTATTATTACAATTTACTAAAACAAAATATTTTTATAGCTTTAATCTCAAGTGTTGGAGTTTTGAACCTTTTTCGCATACTCTTCCATTAATGTTTTTAACATCGTTTTTGTGCTCTTCTATTCTCCTTTCACAAGAGAAAAATATTCTTCCACTTGCCTTAGCTCCGAGCAGTTTGGTAGATTAACCTTTCTTGGTACCACAATGCCACATTATTGTTCTTGTATCACTAAAGGGTTTGTTTGCCATAGTGACAATATGTCAAATCAGGCCAAAAATAAGTGGACACATTATGAAGTCTTATGAATGGAAGCAGCCTATTTTGTAAACATTCATTGATGTACATTTCGGCTTGTTGTAACAATGATTGGATTTTTTCTGCCTCAACTGCATATTGCTTGTTATATCAAGAACTTTGTGAGAAATTTTTACTGCTTTGGACTTATCTTCGAAAAAAACTTAACATTTTTGACCAGGAAGTTGTGAAAAATCTGAGTTTCATCATTTAATTTGCAGCAAAATTATTATTTCTTTTTTAGAAAACTTGACTTCAATGTCCTTGTTCTGTTTTTGGCCTCTAAATTATTAGCAGAGCTCCTGTCAATAACTTCTTGAGCTTTGTATGTTTTGAAACCTGCATTAGCACCGGACTGCTTTCCTACCGACTGTGTTGGTGGCTCTATTGAAAATGCTTTCTATTTTTCTTGGTTTCTGAAACATGTTGTAGACATTTCTTCTACATGAACTAGGATTTCTGTCAACGGATAAGTACATCCGGTACTGCCTAATAATAAAATTGGAAACAGTTTGACGGCTGATCTTTAAATGATTGGCCAACTTTTTGAAGGAATAAATTGGGGTTTATTGCAAATATTTAATAATTTTGGCACGCACTTTTTTCTGGTTTGTATAACTGACATGTTATACGAGGGTAACTTAATCAAGAAAAGTGAAGTAGAACTTGGATTAAAAATTATTGTATCATATAAAAAGCAGAGTCCCTTTCACTATGTCCACTTGATAATCAATTGTTGGCAAGCTCCCAGCTCAGGCTCATTGAAATTTTGCTTATTTAACTATTTTTTATTTTCCTAAGAAGTTTCATATTTCTAACCCTCAAAATCGGTTCAGTTAATAAAAAGTTATAGATCAATATCTGAGGCAAACTCATTTTTTTAAATTCTGTATCACTAGAACTACTGAATTTGTTTAATGAAATTTCACAAGGACATTCTTGATTTATTTTCCAATATGAAGTGTTTGATACACCAATGTTATTCTATTATTATGCTCACCAGGGTAACTAATAGTTTTATTGGCTTAACAACATGAAAAGTTTAATTTTTTTCCCCTTTTTTCAATTATGGTTTTTATCACAAATTTTATATTAAGCTCATAATCATAATCAAATGGAAAAAATAACTTAAATTATATTGTTATCTCGTTTTTTATTTGATTTGCAGCTATTTAACACGATTTATTTCTCTGAATTTCAATTATTCAAATGAATTAACAAATTTAGGAATTTTGATGGAAAAATATAAATAATGCGAAGTAAAATATTTTGAAATTTATAAAATTTAATAGAAGATGATAGAACATAAATAGTGTCACAAATCAAACTGTTTTTATAACCTCTACCATTCGAAGTGGTGATAAGGGGAATATTAAGTTCGTCATTTCATGTGTAGCGTCAAGAAGGAATCATTTAACTTCATAAAGTGTGTTAAGTATAAGATGGAAAACTTCTTATCACACATTTTTCATTTAAATTTGTTAAATATGTTCAACAAAACCCAATTTGGTCCAACAAATAGCTGAACAAGCAGGTCTACTGGCAAATGTTTTCTAATGTTTTTATTAAGCAGTTCTGGTAGAACTTATTCGTTGATAGAAAATCTGGTTCAGGTTAAAGAAAGTGGTCCACACGATCTTTCTAAAGTGAAAAAAATAGAAAGCATTTTCAAAAGAGCTCCCTATATATCCGCTAGATAAGCGGGCCGTATCTGCTAATTGTTCGAACTACTTGGTACGAAAACTTGAAACTAATCAAAGTTTAAAACGCACAAAAAGTTCCTGACTGGAAAGCTGTTAAAAATTTAGAGGCCAAAAACAGAAGACGGAAATTAGGGTTTTGAAAAAATATATATTCTGGCTGCATAATGGATGAAGAAAAGTTTGTTCTGATAGATTTTTCGCAACTTCCTGGTCAAAAATTTTATGTTGCAGATCCTCGAGGAAATGTTGAAGAAACGTTTTAGAACCCAATGAACAGAGCCAAGAAATGTTTATGAAAAAGCAGCTTCATAATTGAATCACTTGGCATCCTGTCACAATGAGAAACAACCTTTTGAGTGGTAAAGGAACTATGACATTTTTACCAAACTGCTCGCATCTAAATCCACTGGAGTGATGTTGGGTTCGTGTTAAAAGAGAATAGAAAAGCAAAAAAAAGATATCCATTCGTGTGGCAAATTTTAAACAAGGATGAACTACCAGCTCGAGCAAAGTGACAGAAAACACTATAATAACGTTAATGGAAGAGTTTGCGAAAATGGTTCAAAAATTAATCACTAGTGATTTGAACTGTAAAAATATATATTTTTTGCAAATTGTTATAATAGCAAAAAAAATTTAAACTGCTGGTAGTTTTATTTTTTAACATATATGTATGTTAAGAATTTTTCGATCACACTCTTAGTTAAGATTACTATAATTTTTTTTTTAAATTTTCTGTAGCTTTTGAAACTTTAGGGACTTCTTTATGGATTTTAACATGGTTATAGCTGAAGTGTATTCAAATTCATTGGGAAGAGTACAGACTCCTATCTAAACAGGGTCGTAGACGATGATCCTCCAAAGTTGGTCAACTTGGTTATGTTTTTTTTTTTTTTTTTTTTTTTTTTTTTGTAAATCTCTTTAAAAACTAGATTATCTCTTCTAGTTTCAGAGATATTCATGTCGAAATAAATTTCTAACCGATTTTTACAGTTGTTTTCCTTAAATATTTTCTATTCAGTTACAATTTTTTTAATATGTGTCGGAATCCCTCTGAAATTCTAAAAAGTGTTGATGCAATAACTATATATGATATATGAATCCGTTAAAAATTGAAAAAAAAATTATTACTTTTTCTGGAATGATTTCTGGTGGCAAAATTTTTCGCAGAGAAATCCATTTTTTAATTTTACAATTTTTCATCATTTTGTAAAAAATCTTGACGGGAATACGTGTAAACTAAATTTGAAAGAACTCCCCCAAACCCCATCCCAAGTTGGTCAATTTAAAAAAGACGAAATTATTTTGTAACATTCTGAAATCCCAAAGCTGGAATACTTCTTATCTTATTAACAGGGTAGTAAGATAAGAAGTATCTTAAGTGTTTTAGTGTTCACCCTACAGGTGTAGGATGAACACTTAAAAAGTATTGTCTGTCGGATGGTCCTTATAATGACAGGATGATCATTTCACTGTAAAAAGTCAACTTTTCAAAAATTATGGGATTTCGATTATTTTGGCATGGAAAATCGGAATTTTTTGATTTCCCTAATTTATGGGCAAAATCATATAGATCATAATGAAATTTCAAATAAATAATTTTTGACATTAAATGGGATTTTAATTACTTCACTTGCGCAATTCAGCTTCTTCATGTTCTAATGTTTTTAAAGGTACGAAATATCTTTGTAAAAATATTATATTTTAACTTGAACTCCATTCCAAAACGAGACTGTCTCAAGTCCAATATAGCTATTTTACGATTGTAGAGTATCTCTTAAACTTTCACTGGAATTTTCTGTTATTCCGGGTGATAATCATAAACAATTGATTAACGTTTTTGTTTTCAAACTTTTGTGCTAATAAAACTGTTCGAAAATAACAAAAACAACATAAATTAAGAATTTATGAAATTCTAGGAAAAAACATGGGATAAATTCAAATTTATATTTTTTTGAATTTAATATTTTACATAAAAAACTTCATGTCTTTCCAATTAATTTGCAATTTTTCCTGAATTACGTTGAATAGGAGTGACGTTAAATGGTGTCAAAATTGACACCATTTTTACTATTTTCAGGAATTTTTTTTTCATTATGACTGACACGACTTTATGTACACTTTTGTTGGTAGGCAATTTTGTCCTGTAAATACTTTAAATGTTTTTCATCACAGAATTCTATATTTACCATCTAAGGAGATATATACTTCAGCTCTAGATAAAGCGTTTGCGAGCTTAAGATACGTATTCAGCTTTCAATCTGAAAATAATTATTTATAAATACTCTCCACAATTTTCAATCCATTAAGTATAGTTCTGGGTTACTATAGGTACTTTTCAGAAGTCCTGATACTTCGGTTTCGTATTTTGCGCAGAATTTTGCTATAGCGTCTCAGATTGGTCTTAAAATTATGAAGAATTCTTTATTGAGATCTTCAGTGTTAGAGTTTCCTTTTCGCTAAGAATGTCTGCAGCATCCTGCACTCATAGTTTCTGCCATCAATAGGGCGACCTTATGCCTCGAGTATAATTGGATATCGAGAGATATATAGAGTACGATACTTGGTGATGAATGCATCTAATCTAACTGGCATGATTTTAAAAAAGCTTTGAAGATAATCTTTTTTAAATAGCGCAGCTAAGATGATTAACTAAGTTAACGTGACGAACTTTTCGAGTAATTTATTTCCGGTAAGACATTCGAAAGGGCATGCAATTATATACTTTCAATTTAAATGAGCTTAGACTTCAGGTGTCAGCTATAAACACCGTTTTGGGAGAAAATGCAAGAAGTATGGATTCTGACCACAACAACTTCTCTCGTTGTCGGCATGTCAAAATAGAGGATGTGAGACAGTTTTTCACCTGCTGTGTTACTGTCCATAACGTAGAGAACTTTTGAAAACCATATCTGGTGATCTTTGTAACGTAAATTCAAGATCTCTACTAGCTTTCCTTTCAGATAACGGCTGGTTGGAAGAGCTCTTCCTGATTTCCTTTTTGATACCAGCAGAAATACCGTTAAATGGTTAACTGTTAACTGTTTTTAGAATATCACAACGGGATCAGCTAAACATGAACCCAAGAGTGATAACTGTAGGACGTGGCCTTCGGAACTAACTTACTACAACTTTATACCATATATAATTTCAGATCTATGGGTCCATATCTGTGGAGCACCTTATCCATTGGTTTAAAAATTCGCTACATTTTTGTTTAGTTTTTGTTGTTAATGATTAAGTGGATATAAAATTACAGGTCGACTTGTGAGAGAACTTCGAAATAAATAAAATTTTGAAAATAACAAACATCGAGACAGAACGTAACTGTAATTTTTGATATAATCTTGAGTTATATAGATAAAAAATAATGACTTCAACAGAGATAAAACTAAAAATAAAGCAAATTGATTCGGGCCCTTAAAAATTTTTTTAGAGTCAATTTCAACAGTATTTTTGAAGTCATCCATAACAGAATTATAATTTGCTCATTAAATAATTTCTTTTTTAATTTATACTAATTTAAAATGAAAGTTATGAATGTAGCAAACAACGCGATTTTTCTACATTAACTTGTATTATTTTTAAAACTTGAGCGGTTTTCTACATTTTACAACATTTCGTAACAATATACTTTATGGATCTATAAATAATTTTCTTTGCTGTTACATACAATAAAATTAATATATGTTCCTTCACAAATGATGGCTTTATTCTCTGAAACGTTTTTAATTGGTTTTGAAGTTTGATTCCCATGACATTTTATATTGACTTAAACACTTAAATTTAAATTAAAGATTATTTCTGTTTAAATGACATTTTACATAACTTCCTTGAAATGAGAAAAAAAACTATTTGCAACAGTTTTGTCATAATTTTTCCTAAAGTCCTGGGCTCTTTGTGACACATACATTATTCTGTTATATACATTTTTAATACTCTGTTATACAAAACAATTTTGAAGTCAATAGAAATATAAAATATATTTCCAAGTATTATTATTATACCCTACATCACCGCAAGTGGTGAAGAGGGTATATTAACTTTGTTATTCCGTTTGTAACGCTAAAAACGATCCCATAATGTGTATTTATTTTTGCATTAAATCAAAATTTGAGGGTATTAAAAATTCGTCATAGCCGATAGATTTTTATTTTCTATTTGAAAAGGAATGTGAATAAAAGTATAAATGAAATTGCAATACCAGCAAACAAAAATGCAACTGTTCGCAAGACTAAAAGATTTGTTGCAAAAAGAAAAAAATTTAATAAAACTAATATAAAATAGGATTCATAGAAATCGGCTTTAAAAGAGGGATCACAAGTGGCAATTTAAAAAATTAATTCTTCTTATAAAATTGTTATTTTTATTTGATCGGTAATTTGAATTTTAATAAAATTTAATAGTAATAAAAGAGATGTACACGCAGAAAAAAAACATGTTTGCGGTAACCATAAACGAGAAGCAAAATAATATTGTTATCAGATATTATTATCGTAACATACAATATTGCTTATTCGCATTGTAATTTTGTATTAGTAAAAATTGTTATCGTCACTAAAATATTGTTATCATAACTATAATTATTGTTATCGCCACTAATATTATTGTTATTTTAATTGCCTAATTTTTTATTTAATTTTAATTGGCTATTTTTTTATTTAAAAATAATAAAAATATTAATTAAAATTTATATTATTTCCCATGTTAACACAAATTGTAAAAAAAATTATTGTTCATATTCAGTTGTAAGAAAATTGAAAATAATATTTTGCCCTTATAACAATAGTTTTTTTTTTTAACGGGCTGTTTAATAACAATAAAATTGTGATCAGTCAAACACAATTTCCAAACATATTGCAATCACAATATGTTTTTTTTTTTTAATTTAATAAAAATAATTTGATTACAGCAACGAAATTATTTTTAAAATAAAATAAATTCAACAATTAACATGTTGGTGATAACAATAAATGTTTACCGCGATTATATTAATGTTAGCGACGAAATGACATTTCTCTGCGTGTAGGAGAGTTTCAGTTTTAAGTTTGGATTGTATGGCGCGCTGTAGTGTCCTTAAATTTTGTACCTCGGCTCATGAAAATATTTAATACTGACCTGAATAACTAACAGATACTAAACCAATTTTGAATGGTTTTTGCTAATCCAGTATATTTTTTATATAATTAAAGTAACTTTTATAGTTTAACCCAAAATAAATGAGAACTTTTCAATTGCTCAAATCAAAAAGTCGATGTTGATTAATAATTATATATTTTACTTAGCTGAGATTCCGAAAACTTTAGGTCCCTTACAACTCCCCTGAGGCGTTTTCTTAACTTTGAATTAAAAATTTGTTAAAATATATTCATCAGTTCAAACGTTATAGAATTATTTCCAAGATAAAGGTTATGGAGCCACTATACCGACATTTCAATTATGATTTATATTTCAAAAATCTGATCAGATATAGTAATACTGGACACACAATTTTACTAATTATAGTCTTTAATATCGCATATATAACGAATGTACCACTATAATCTTCATATCAAATTTTCATTAACTTGAATTGAGCTCCATTCAAAAATGTTTGCTGGTATCACTGAAAATATTTTAATGCATTTCACCTGAATCTTATAGATAAGTATATAAAATTTTATCATTTCGTTTGTGTTATTCAAAATTTTTGTTTAATACCACCAAGTGTCCGTATGTAATTATAATTATAGGAAATACTATCGCGAATTCTGCTATTGAAATGGTTCAAAAATGGTGGATTTAGCAAGAAACGAAAAGTATTTTCAAATGTTGTTTCCGCTTCTTTTTTCATTTGTGGAGGTTCTACGATAATCTTCGTTTTTTCATATATAGATTTTACAGTATCTTAGGAGTTTTATGAGCTGAAATAAATCGGAATCTGAGTTATGAAAAAATAATTTTCAGATATTTTGAAAAATCTATGGACTTGGATAATACACTGAAAAAAATTACTAATGTTTTATGAAATTTTGGTCCGATGTATAAATTTAAAATTAAAAAAACCGCCAGTTCGCTTACTTTTAATTAGCTTGTTAGTTTTTCATGAAATTTGCCGTGGGATTATAACGGGCTCCATGTATGGAATGAAGGATTTTTAACATATGTATAATATTTGTTTATCATAACATTTTTAACGTCTTACGTGTGATTTATCTTTTACAGTTTTCGAGTTATGTGCATTAGAAATTTCAAATTAAGCATTTTTGCAGTCAGAAAACCCTATATTATATCCGGAGACACTAATTTTTGTGTTTTGTTTTTAAATTTTCTTAAAACAATTATGATATTAATATTTTGTTGGAAAGATTTCTACACAAAGAAATTGTTAATTTTGATTCCAACTCCCCAATAGGGCTAAATCCTGGCACTCTCCTATTCGAGTCTTTTTTAATCCAAAATTTTGATTAAAACTATATATAAGACTGTTCAGTGAGTTTATAATCATCTGGTAATGACTTTCTCACTTCGTCTTCTCCAATAAATATGAACTTTATAGACCAAAAAAATATCAATTTGGGATTTTCCTTAAAAAAGCCCCTTAACTCCGTCCATGACGCTTTACTGTACATTCGAGATATAATCAATTCTTTATTTTCCTTATTAGTTCTGAGTGCATGAATATAAGTTATAAACTACAGATGCATAAATTTACAGAATTATTTTTGAGTTATCAAACCAATCGGTGTATTAGTTCCTAAATTGTTGATATAAACGCGTATTTCGGTATTTTGGATTTCCTTTGAAAAACCGTTACTTAAATAATCGAGTTATTAATTTAAATTTTTTACACTGAACCAAATATCGTAGGTAATATTTACGAAGAATTTTCGTAGAACCTTAACGAAAAAGAGATGTTAAAAAAAACAAAATTTTTCTTCAAATTGAAGAATTTTCTCCTGTACTAGACCTATTGATATTTGTTGATCAGTATTTGCTTTGTATGGGATCGACTTCTCCCCTGATCCTCGCCCTCTTACATTTTATCCAGTAAAACAGTACCTTGAGGAGGTCAAAATTTGAAATTCTCACTGTTACAGTTCTTAAGATATTTTATAATCAGCATTTGCTTTATATGGAAAGTATTACTTTCCTCGATCCTTAATATTTTATGTATTAATTTATTACAAGAATTTAATGTAATTATTTCCCTCAATTCAACTAAAATTTCATAAATTTAACTTAAATGTGGTATTTGAATGGAAAAAATTCATCAATATAAAGAATTTATTTTTGTCAATTTGAATAATGTATTATTCAAATTGAATAATATTTATTTAAATTAAACGCATTTTTATTAACGAATTCAAATAGTCATATTGAAGATTTTTCGTCAATTTAATAAATTTGCGTAATGTTAACGAATATTTTCGTTGTGATGAATAAAGATTTCGTTGGCTGATATTTAACCTACTTTTCTTCAATTCTACACCTTTTTTCATTATATCAATAATCTTTTTTGGTTCAGTGTAGAGCCAGCTTTTCCAGTTAGAGTGTTATATGACAATATATACTGTTGAAGAGTACTAAAAGTTCGATATAACCAAATTTATTACTCCAACTTGTTAAAATAAGTATTTATTCTTGTCTTGCTTTTCAATTCTTCTTCATGTTATCGTTGTTAAGGACATTTTTAGAACGTTTTCATTTTATTTAATTTCTGTAGTTTTTTATTTTGCAGTAAAACATTACAAGAAATCGAGGAACAAAAAAAAAATAAAATAAATAAAAATCCACTTAACTAAACAAAACACACAAAAGCCCCTGTTTAGGTGAAACATTTCTCAAGATGCATTTTCTGTTGGTTGAATGTGGCAAGTTGCTTTTCCTGTTGCAAGTTCTGTTGTGGTTATTTCTTAAGAATAAAATAATAATGGAAGAAGAAACTAAATAATAAATGAAAATAAAGTTTTCAAAAACAATAGTAGTTAGTGACTACTTCAAGAAATGCTTGTTCTTATTAGTTCTGAGTAAATGGTCTTGAGTTGTTTTTTTTTTATTCTGAAGCGATTTGAAGAAATTGCGATTTCAATTGATTTAGTTTAAAATGCTATAATTTAAATTGGAATTATATATGAAAGTTATTTCAGTTACAGAGAATTAAGTCAATGAAATTGGATTATAAATAATAAAAAATGCACTGGTGCATATTGCCATAAACGCACATAATTTTTTTAAGAGTAAGAAGAAATTATTTAGTGGGCAAACAAATATTTTAATTGTATCAACTAAGACTGCATTTAAAATATTTTTAATTTAACTTTAGAGTTTAACTGCCATTTTTAATAGTATTTTACTATAAACGCACTTAAGTTTATCAGTTTCTGCAAAAAAAAACCTGCTAGTTATCATATTTAATATCAAACACATAAATAATCTAAATAATATGAGTGACCAAATAAAGTACCTACTAAAATTATTAAATGTAAAGAAAAGTCCATCTTGGTTCTACAAAAAGCTGATCAAGCATTCACAAGTCTGCCCTTAAACTGATTCCATTTCTATAAAACAGCACCGGGAGAACTGACCCCTTTATAGATAACCTGGTTATGGCAAATGGAATGGTCCTCCTGATGCTTCAAAAGCCACAAGTTTTTTTTGTTTCTCATTGCTTTGCTTTTCTTGATGTATATCTGAAGTCCAACGTTTAATGTTGGATATCTTGCAATTCATTTCAACTAAAATAACTCTGAAACTATAAGAAATAACCTACACATATAAAGATACTTTTTATATGGGTTTACAGGAACTATCTTCGCGTAAAATAAGTTTTCGGTAGTTTTCTACACAATTTTTGGGGGTCACCGACTAGGCCCCTGATCAGAAAAGAGTCTGTGCTTATTTAAATTAATTCAAAAACACGTCAGCTCTAAATTTTATTAAGATGTCTCAAACGGTTCAGTAAGTTACAGAATTATTACCAAAAACATAGTTTTTGAACTTCTGTATGTACACTGAACCAAAAAAGGTAGTAAATATAATGAAAAAACATGTTAAATATCCACCAACCAAAACTTTATTCATCATAACGAAAATTTTCTTTAATTTATCGTAAATTCTTTAAATTGACGAAAAATTGTCAATATAACTATTTGAATTCGTTTATAAAAAAGCGGTTAATTTGAATAAATATTATTCAATTAATATATTATTCAAAATGACAAAAATATTGATGAATATTATTTAATTTTAATGTCATATTTAAGTTAAATTTACGAATGTAAGACGGATAGGATCAGAGAAGAAGTACTCCCCATACAGAGCAAATATTGATTTTCGAAAGATCTACAGCAAGAATGTGGTCCCAATTACTTTTTTAATACACGTCAATTTGTGAAATTTATCTCGAGATCTTGAACTGAGTAGGATTCTTAAAAAGATCCAAAAAAAATTTTTTCGTCATCGACATTTGTTTCAGTGTACAAAGCCTAAGAATATGTTAGATTTTTAGTCTTATTTTCATATTTACTTAACACTTATTCTATTTTACTTTGTATACGTCTCAGTTATACGTGTGTATGTATGTAAGCGGGTGCGTGTATTTGCTTTTGTATGTATTTATTTCCTTTGCTTTTAATTTATATGCAAATGTTTTCAATTTAGGGCAAAATTAATTTACAGTCTCGAACAAAACTATTGGTACAGCAAGCATTTTATGTTTTATCTTAATTTTACTCTCATTATAAACAATTTTTACAAACAAAATATCATTAATATCGAATACACTCACAAGTGGTTTGACAAATTTGTTAAAAAAATCATCAATTTTCCGAACAAAAGTATTGGTACACTCAGTCTTGCATGATCATTATTTTTGAAATTTTAGAAATCTTGCAGACATGAAAGAAAATATAATATTTGTTGCATACAATAAATCATTATAACTCGCTTCGAATCTGTTAAAGTGGCAAAAAGAAACTCTGTAAAACCAACAGTGAGCCCAAAACAAACCGAAATAATATTGCTGCCTGTATAACCAAGGCAAATAATGGAACAAAGTCGTTTCACTATTAGAAGCATAGTGAATCGTTTTAAAGTATAATGAAGTTTACAAAGTTCGAATAGAACCGGGCGACCTTAAGTTTTAACTCCCCACGAAAGAAACCAAATTGTCTGAAAAATTAAACACGATTCTAAAAAAACATCTGCCATTATTTCTGCTGAAGTTTTATGGGAATAAAAGAAAAAACTTGATAAAGCGATTAGAGCATGCGCAAGAGTTAATTACATTTAGGCATCAGGTGCTTTTCTCCGATGAAAGCAAATTTTATATTTTCATAAAAATGGTCAAAATATGGCGAAGGTGGTGTAATGGTGTTGGGCTGTACGTCATCTGCGGTTGTCAGTGGGCTACTTTTCATAGACGACATTATGGGTAAAACAGTTTATTTAAATATTTTAAAAGAAAATGTCCGGAAACAAGTTTCACATTGCAATAAAACAACGATCCAAAACATTCAGCATGTGATCGGCAGACCTCAATCCAATCGACTTATTTCAAATAAATATGATCTATAAAAGTTTAAGCGTTAAAGGAAGAATGAAAAAAATCAGGGATTAAGTTACAAGTCATTTAGTCCATTTAATAACAAAGAATTTGGATGACGTTATAAAGCAAAACGGCTTGTCCACTAAGTACTGAAAAATTACATAAATGTAGAGTGAAATATATTTTTTATATAAGCTGTGCCCATACTTTTATTCCCAAAATCGAGTAAATGTGATTTTAAATTCAATCTAAATTAATTAAAAAATTGATTTTTGCAAAAACCTACTTGCGATATTAACTTGTCGAAGGTTATGCCAAACACATTTTGGGAATAAAGAAAAATACACATGCTGTACCAATAGTTTTGTTCGGCACTGTAGGTGTGTTTGTAAGTACCGAAAGATTACAATGTTATTTTGTATTCTCTTTTTATTTTCATTTATAAGCCTTCGGGATATTTTTGTCCTTTAGTACTTTTTCTTATGTATTTAAATTCACATATTTTTTATTTTTGTTTTTATTTTTTATTTTTAAATTCTTCTTCTTTATATTTTACACTATTGACCCATTTTCAAGGTTATTTGTTTTAACAACTGTTTTTGATGTTTTTAGGTTTATTTAAATATTTTTTTCTCCTTCTGCTGTTTTAGCCAGACATTTGTCTTCATTTCCTTTGGCACTTCAAGTTATCGTTGTCGGCCCTGTTTTCTTCTTTTACTGTCTACCACCCCCGACATTATTATCTACATTATAATAATTTTGTATTTTGTTTTGCTATTATTTTTTACTATTTTCTTTATGTGTTTTAACTTTTGTTGTTGTCATCATCATCATCATTGTTGTTGTTGTTATTATTATAGTCCTTTAAATGCTAATGATAAAATAAAATAAAGTGTAGAAGTGAAAATATAAAATAAACTTTGTCATACTAAAATGTCACATAAAATTTTATATCCAACTTATTAGTAGAAATTTATATAATTGATTTAATGAAATAAACAAGTTTGTAAGTATGTTTGTGTGTTTAAGACAGAAAGTGAGAGTGTAACTAAGTGGTTTAGTGAAAAACTGAAAAGGGATTTATTAAATTAGCAAACATATTTTTTTTAAAGTTGTGGATTAGTTTATGGGTTTTTTCTATAATCTACAGGGAAATTAACGAATAAAATTTTTTCTAAAGAAAGTTAATCGAATACATTTTTCTGTAAGGTTTTTTAAAAGGAAACTCTCTGTGAATAAAGTTTTTTTTAAAGAAAATTCGCTTCGAATAAAGTTTTCTAAAAGAAAATTCTCTACGAAAAAAAATCTATAAGAAAATTTAATTCGAATAAAATTAAATTATAAAAAACAAGATCTTGATGACCGTTTTTTTGAGGCCCTTTAATCCAGGTTCTCTAATGTTGCTCCATTTCCTTAGTTAAAAGACGAAACAAAGTATTTCTTTGAGTACCGAAATGAAATTATGCGAAATTTGTTTGATGTCCTTTAAAGGAATTTTTAAAAGAATATTAGTTTAATTGTCAAAAATATTAAAGAGGAAATGGGAAGAAAATTTAGTAACAATTAAAATTTTATAAATAAATTTCACATTTTTTAACACAAATAGAACACAACATTAGCAAATATTTAATAAATGTTTGAATTTTGTTGTTGTTATGGTTGGTTATCATTGTTTACTGATTTCAATTAAAGATAAAATTTAATGGAAATTTGACAAGAATATTTTCCCCTAAAGAAATAATTTTAGTGATTTGTTTCAGTTCTGAATAAAAATATTTATTTATGAAAAATGTTTAGGAAATATTGGTATTTTAGTATATAAAAAACCTTGACTTTCACTTGAAATAATTTTTGTTTTTAGGGGTTTTCTCAAATCATGTAAAATGTCCTCTCAGCAAATATTGTGACCAACTTAATTACAATTCGCAAATCACAATATATTTTCACATTTAAATGTCAACCATCAACTCAATTCAATTACTTTACAATGTCAATCATATTTTCTGACAAAAAAAGAAAGAAACACCTCATGCGTATGAGCGATATTTAATTTTTTATTTTACATAAATATCACTCATACGCATTGGTTGACCACATTTTAATGGTTTACACTTTATTATAAATTAATGATAACTTGCTCACAAACACACTCATACGCGCTTTGAACGTTCGACTCAATTTAAATTAAGCAAATAACTCATTTAGTATTTATTTTAACTTATTTATTATTTTTTCTATTTGTTTAATTAAATCAATAAAATGGAATTAATAAATGCAAAAATAGTCAAATAAATATAAATATAATAATATAATAATAAAATATAATAATAATAATAATAATAATAATAATAATAATAATAATAATAATAATAATAAATAACATAAAATGTGTCCTGTTAACAAAACCACCTTTTTCAAATTTATTAAATTAATTTAAACAAGTCAGATTGCTTTAATACTCTCGATCGAAAAATGCGTGAAAGACAGACAAACGGACATAACTAAATCGACTCAGATATGATGCGAGAAGATATATGTATACATTTTGAGGTCTGAGATGAATCCTTCTCAGCGTTACACATGGTAGGATGATGTTAATATACCCTCGTCAGACTTGTGATAGTGAAGGGTATGAAATATAGATTTTTTAATTAATATATATTTGGATTAGGGAGTGAGATCGAAAAATACTTAACAAACATATTTGTAACTAAAGACGAAACCACTAAACTTACAGCTTTTAAATTATTATTACAATAAACAAAAAAATTGATGTTTTATAGGTTTTGAAACTTTTTCGAAAACCCTACCATTAACGCTGTTATAGTGATTTCTGTCACTTTATAGTGCTTTCTGTCCATCTCCGTTTAAAATCTACCACACTTTTTGGCAACTTTTTTGTGCTCTTCAATTCTATTTCAACTAGATCCCAATATCTTTTCACTGGCCTTAGCTCCGAGCGGTTTGGGGGATTTGTCTCTTTGAACAAATACAATATTATTGTTCTTGTGCCACTCAAAAACCCACGTCAGTTCAAATATAAGTGGTCACATTAAGAAGTCTATTGAATGGAAGCATGCCTTGATGTTAATTTCGGTTCTTTAGATCCTGCATATTGCTTGTCTTTTTGGGAAATTTTTACTACTTTTGGATCCTAAATTTATCTTCAATATTCCCTCAAGCATCACCAAAATACAATTTTTGGACAGAAAGTTGCACGATATCAGCCATTATGCATCAAGATTTTTTTTAACTTGACTTAAATTTTCGAACTCTGTTGTTTGCTTCTAAATTTTTGGCATCTTTCCTGTCAGAAATTCTTTGATCCTTGTATAGTTTTCTCTGGAAAAAAAAGAAACACCTCATGCGTATGAACAATATTTAATTTTTGTTACACAAATATCACTCATACGCATCATTCATACTCATTTGGCATCTTTCCTGTCAGAAATTCTTTGAGCCTTGTATAGTTTTAAACCTGCTCAGCCCGAACACTGAGCTAACCGAGCTGCATTTCTAACGGATGTTTTGGGAACTCCTGTGTTCCATTATATTTTTTTTGGCTTAACTGTAGAATTAAGTTGCCATTATTAAAGGCATTTTTCCATAAACGCACTTGAGATCATTATGTCTTCATTTTAAACATTATTAAGATAAACTTTATGGGTCATGTATCCTCACTAGTTCTCTATTGGGTTTAAATTGGACTGCAAGTCGGGCGGACCGACCTCTACTGTGTTCGGCAAATCATGATTTAGATTGCTTTGATTTTGCTGGAATATGTATAATTTATCCATATTTTCATCCAGGGGTAGAAGTACTTCCCATACAAAGCAAATATTGATTATCTCATATCTAAAGAACTCTAACAGCGAGAGTTCTCAAATTTGTTCCCGACAACTTTCTCAAGGAACTGTTTTACTGTTGAAAATATAGGACGGATAACGAAGTTTGCCGGGTCAATATAAAACACAATGAAATTGAAAAATAACCTATCTTGATTGCCATTCAAACATCCCTCGTAAAAGTGATTGCAACAATTTTAATCAATGCCATTCTACAACATCATAAACAGCAACCAACAACAACAAAAAATAAACATCATAACCTCTACTTATCATCATCAACATAATATTTGTTTATAGAATGTTTCCCCCATTTTAATGTTTATTTTTTGGTTCTGGTATTCTCGACTTCTATTTGTTTTTTTTTTTTTTTTTTTTTTTTTCATTTCCCGAATACTTTTTTTGAAATGTTTTATAAAAAACATATACAAGTATCCTTCTGTCTATGAATGCGTATATGTATTTATATGACAGTGTAAATATTAACATGTGTGTGTATGTGGTGTAACGTAACGAGAGTGTAAACGATTAAAATGTTTCTATTACTTTATCAAGTCTAAATAACTTCTTTTTTTTTTTGTAAATGGGTGGGTGGGTTGTAGGATATTTTATGGAAGGGGAGATATTATTTGTATGTATTTAACATTGTTAATGACTTTGTAACAGTTTTTTCATCATCATTATTATAAATATTTTTTATAATGAAGGCATCATGTGTGTAGATTTGCAATACCCTACATCACCATAGGTGGTAATGGTATCATATTCTAGGTTGAATTAATGATGTCTGTTGAAGACATCAGGTCGATTTTTTTTAGTATAGTATAGTATAGTATAGTATAGTATAGTATAGTATAGTATAGTATAGTATAGTATAGTATAGTATAGTATAGTATAATATAGTATAGTATAGTATAGTATAGTATAGTATAGTATAGTATAGTATAGTATAGTATAGTATAGTATAATATAGTATAGTATAGTATAGTATAATATAGTATAGTATAGTATAGTATAATATAGTATAGTATAGTATAGTATAATATAGTATAGTATAGTATAGTATAGTATAGTATAGTATAGTATAGTATAGTATAGTATAGTATAGATAGTATAGTATAGTATAGTATAGTATAGTATAGTATAGTATAGTATAGTATAGTATAGTATAGTATAGTATAGTATAGTATAGTATATATATATATATATATATATATATATATATATAATATATATATATTATATATATATATATATATATATATATATATATATATATATATATATATATATATATTATACTATACTATACTATACTATACTATACTATACTATACTATACTATACTATACTATACTATACTATACTATACTATACTATACTATACTATACTATACTATATTATACTATACTATACTATATTATACTATACTATACTATATTATACTATACTATACTATATTATACTATACTATACTATATTATACTATACTATACTATACTATATTATACTATACTATACTATACTATACTATACTATACTATACTATACTATACTATACTATACTATACTATATTATACTATGACCACATCTAAAATCCATTTTCAAATGAAAAATTGTTAATCTCACATTTTTTCATCACAGAAATTCTTTAGGGAAATGAAAGTAATTACTTTTTTGACTTCAGCTATAATAATTCTTCCGACAAAAAAGATATGCATTGAATGTAAATGGTATGGATGTTTACTTTAGATATTCGATAACAAATTCTTCCTTTTTTTATCGGGGCCACTTCTCCCCTTAATCCTATCCGTCCCCACATTATGCCAAGTAAAATAGTACCATAGAAAGTAATTGTGGTCTCACTTTAATAGTTCTTTAGATATCCAATAGTCAGTAATTGCTTTGAATGGGGACTATCTCTCCCCCTAATCCCATCCGTCTTACATTTCTTTTCCTATAAAACATTTTCCTAGAGAAAGTGATTGGTACCAAATTTATAGTCTGTAGTAGTTCTTTAGACATTCGATAATCAAAAATTCATATGTATTCCTTCCCCTGGTCTTATCGAAATTATTTAAACCTCTATGTTCATTTCGGATACATTGGGATCATTCTGCAGTCAGTCAGTAATGTCTCAACTACACATTTTAACATTTATTAAGTATTAACTTTTTTAGTCTCTTTACGAATCACAGTAGGGACACTTCTGCGCACTTACTGTCTCTCCGCGATATATCTTGTGCGGATGAAGTGAAGTGAAGGCATTGTGCCTTATCACTTTAGTACTTATTTCGTGGTTGTTAGGAGACGACTGTTTCGGTAATGAAAGTTATATACTGTCTCCTTAGACAAATGTATCGTAAAACATATACAAAGTATTTTCTTTCTCTCTACGATATACCAGATGTCGATAAACAGTTGAACATCTGGGATGTGTCTTCTGACAGTAACCAAATGGAATCATTACAATCAGTGACAACCTAAAAAATGCAGATATGTTATATCAAATGTTCTCTAAATCGACATCTTTAACTTGTACGTCCAACATTTATACTTCCTCAAGTTGTTTAGTTAATTACAGGGTATTTAAGATTTGACTAAGTCCAATATATATTATTTTTACTGACTTTTTAATTTTTTTCGACGTTTATTGCAAATGTTTTATATATTTAAATTATGGTTTATCATGTCATTTCGTTTAATATTTTTTAAAATATTTTTATTTTCTCGTAAAAGTTTTTGACACATCGTTGATGTCAGTTTCATCAAAATAACTTCTGACAATTTACTAAGGATTTTGTGGTGGCATTCTTCTTATTTTATTTACTGCTTTGATCCTTAAAATGTGTCTTATAACAATGAATTTTACATATTTCAGAAAATCTTATAAAAATGTATAAGTTTTTTAGATCTTTAAGATAGAAATATTAGCCAATTCGAAGGTTGACAAACTTCTAACTTCGCTTCTAAGATACGTTGACATTCTGGCGAGATTCTGTTATCATCAGGATTTATGATGGACGAAGTCTAAATATAAATATTTTTAAACAGAAGAAAAACAGACAAAAATTTTATGTACAGAAATAATTACATAAAAATGAACATTGAACGATATTATTTTAAGTATGTTCAATGTTGATTAGGCAAGGTAGATACGCAATGTTAGTACATTTATGTCAAGGAGGTTTCATTGCGTTTCCTTGGAATTATAGAAGAGAAAAGGAAAGACACATGAGAGTTATTACAAAAAGGACTACACCTCTGAGCGGATTGAACGGGAACATGAGAAAACGTTGTTTTGAATAGAGGCCACTGTTTTTGAGGTATTTTCTAATTGATCTGATGCCACACCAATTTCAAAATGGGTCTTAATTTAATTTCTTTCATTTGATTGAAAGATATATAAGAAAATTTCATTAAACGACTAAGTTGATTAGACTGAAAAGGAGAAAGGGCAAGTGTAGCGTTGCTTCGAATAGTTCAGAATTTTTTACTGAATATTTTTTACTAACATTTTAAATTGATATTCGTATGGTGATTTCCAATGGATTTAGAGAACCAAATGTTCATAGTGAGCCCAGAAGACTGAGGGGTTGGTGTTATCTTCTAAAGTTGGACACCTTGGGCATGCTTTTTTTTAGAAATTCTCAAAAATTCTTCATAAAAATACACTTATATCTATCAGATATATTTTTTGGTTTAGGAGATTTTCAACCATTTTTGGACATATTCCTTTTAGTTTTTTGATTCTTGTAGGCTTTATTTTGTCTATTATAATACTCCTCTGAACTATATGTAGTTTTTTCAAATATTGTGAAATAATTCCTTACGTAAATGTGTATAAAGTAAAATACGTTGGCATTAGAGGAAACACTTCCTCCCACTAGACCTTTCCAAAATTCGTAAATGATTAAATTTTTTTCTTCAGTTTTTAAACAGAAGAAATGTTAAAGTTAAAATAAAAGAAAAAGTACATAAAAAATCTATTATGGACTTAAGCTGTTATTGCAACAGACTAGTCAACTTACTGAATAAAGTTCAATTTTGAAACGAATTTTTTCCGAATTGGTATTATGAGTATTTGGGAATAAAAAAGTAGGAAACTGCTTACAGTTCAGTATTAAGGATAATTTAGGCCATTTTATACTAAGAGTTTATAATAACAGCACTATGATTATAAATATAATTTAAGATCAAATATAAAAATATTTTTGACGAAAGTTCACTAAAAAGACAAATTTTAGATTTTTGGAAAATTTTATCAAAGAAATTTAAATATGACCCTTCATGAGGTATATTTTATTAATTTTCAAGTAATTTCCTTTCCATTGATACTAAATTCGAATATAAAACTTTTGTGCAATAATTCAGAAATTAACTAAAACATGGTCCCCTCTGAAAAATAATTCCTACCTTGATTTTTGATATAGCGAATATGTATACCAATTTTCATTAATACCAGAAACGGCAAGGCACTGAAGGGTTTTTTCTCTGTGTGTAAGAGTAAAGTAATTTTTCCAAAAAAAATTGCTTTCATTTATATTTTAATCCTTCCTTTGGAAATTTTCCGGAAAAGACATACAAAGTGAATTTACATGGTTTTTCAATTATTAAAATTTTCCATTTAATTGAAAGCAATTTTAAGAAGTTAATTGAAATTGATAATTAAAATGACATTTAATACTTATTATATTACCATGACATTAGTTGGAGGTAATTCTAAATAATAATTGTATATTATAACTATAAAAGTTACAGTGGTGAGTAAAACAAGCATGTTTAGTAAACATGAATCAAAAGTTTTACTCTTTTTCTATGAAAATAGACAACGTAATTACAGGCTGCTGATTCCTTTTTTTTGCAGTCCTGTAGGGCAGTCCTAAATATTGGTATGTGACCTTTGACCTTTTTTAAAAATATTTTCTAAACTTTTAAGATAAAGTTGCAAAATTCTTTTGTTTCTTCTTAATCTTTTAATGATTATTTTTAATAGGAAAAACTATCAATTAAGTTTTTATATAAACTAGTTTAATAAATATCCACATTTGCACTCTACTGTATAAGTAATTTTCAATGGTAACCAAGATAGATTAGTAAATATTCAATTGATTTAAAATGTTCAAAGTGATATTAAGTCATTTCAACCTTCATTTTCATATAAAACTAACCAGAAATTATAGTTTAAAATCGAACATGATTTCCTTTGTAGTTAATTCCCAAGTTTAACGTTTAATATATTAAAACTGTACACGTGTCTCAAAATATTTATTTGCTGAAAAAAAATCCCTCGAGTGTTGTAAATTCATGAATGAAGACATAAAATTGTCAGTTATAAAATGACTTTAACACATACACATGTAATATGTTTACGCAAAAACAGATTTAAAGCGAATTTTATTTATCCTTAAATTTTTTATTCCCTCACGCATACAGTCACAGGAGGGACATATAGAGGTGGAAAGGGAATTGTGTTACAATTATCTTTTAGGCCAGTAGTTCTTAACAATTTGCATGGAATTATAGTTGATGTTTTGGAGAAATTTTTTAATGGTTTAGAACTAGGGTTTCTCTTTTCCCTTTTTTCCCCTAGAGAAATCTTAATCTTAAGAAAGAAACCTGTTGATTCCGGAAATTCCGGAGAATAAATTAGAATATCATATCATATATTCTATAAAACTAATGTTTTAGTAGAAAAAAATGCTTAAATTATATTAAAAACAAGTAGGATTTCCATATTTTGCTCTGCCGAAATATCCTCCGATCAAATATGATTCGATGTTTTTAAAGTTCCGAGTCGTTTCTTACATGGGAGTTATAGTAGGAGGTGAATTAATGTTCTTAATGTTATTTCTTCTTCTGGAAAATGGAGTATCATATATAAGCTATAGTCTAATAAGAACCGATATTCATGAAATTGTTATAGTTAAGATAATTAGACAAAAATTTATGCTGGATTTGCGTTATTTCACTCTAAAGAGTTTTTTAAAGCTCAACACCCTTTTTTTCAGAATGGGGCCTAGTGTGGGACATATATCCACCAATATTCGTTTAATAAATAACATGTATTAACAAGAGTGGAAAAATAGTTTGTTGAAGCGATACAGCATGTTTTTAAATAGAAAACCACATAGAACAATAACAAACAATCTGGCCAAATTTGAATTCTTACATGATTCCTTCTGGAGTTACAATCGAAGGCAATATATCTTCTTTACTTAAATTATTTCCGGCAAATTTCCGATAGAAATTTCTCAGGATTTACATTCATAAATCAGGAGAAAAAGTCCACTTTGTATAAAAGCCTTATAAAGCCTTATAAATCATGTCAAAAAATTGATTTTGTTCACTGAAATGATCATTACGTCATAAGAGTTGTCCGGAAGAAATTACTCTGTGGGTGTATATCTTACATATGCAGCTGTATATTAATATAAAATTATTTATTTATTAACCAATTTGGGATAATGCTTGAGGACAGATCTATGTCACAGATTGATCCGAATTTAGTTTACACTCATTCTCGTTAACATTTCTTAAAAAATAAAAAAATTTAAAAATTTCAGATAACAAATTGTGTTAGAAGAAATTCCAAAAAAATCCTTTTTTACGGTTTAAATTTCAGACTAATATAACGTTGCAATGATTCATATTTTCGCATGATTATTGAAGAAATATCTTTTTAATTATTTAAAAAATTAAAACATTAATTAATCTAACTAACTTAATAGGATCAAAGAAAGAATATTTTATTTTTTTACTTTGAAAACAATTTTTTCCATTGGAAAGTTTTTTTTTTTTTTAAATTTTTGAAAGAATTCCTAACTTATATATCTTTAACGTAAACCCGGGAAAAGAACTTTCCCACTATCCCTTTTAGAAATTCATTAATATAAGAATATTTTTCTTTAGTTTTTCTGAGAAGGAAAATAAAGTCAAAACTAAAAAAGTACCTTGTTATATAGCTTCATAATGGCTATATTGCTTGAACCAAATATAATTTGTTTTAAAAAGTCAATTTTTAAAATGGTTTTACCCAGAATTAGATTTTGGGTATTTTAAAATATTAACTAAATTTACACTAAAGATACATTTTCCTATAAACGCACTTCACTTCAAATGTATTTAATAAAAACTTCATCTTTTTTTCACTGCCATTTTTAATAGTATTTTCCTATAAATGCACTTGATTTTATCAGTCACTACAGCATTATTAATAATGCCGTAGTTTGTTGTGTTACCTCAAAAATATGGTCTAACATTGATTCCATTATTTTTTTAAGTGGATTGAAATCAATTCCCTCCTAAACTTGCTTAATTTTCAGTTTTAACACTGTAAGTCATTATGCTTTTTGTATCCTATATATTCTACAGCGTTTATGTCCGGACTGCAAGCCGACCAGTAGAACAAAGGTATGCGGTATACGATAAACCTACCTTAAACATGTACAGTAGCATTATCTTGCTGGTGTATGCAATCTTCACACAGTTGTTCATCCTTAAAAAAGAGAACAAATTCTAGATTTGTTCTCTACTACTAAAATCATATCTCTACGACCGCTTAAAATTTCGTTTTGACATACAAACATCCTTTGATCTCCAGTCGTACTCGTAACATGAATAAGAGTCAGGACTTAAATTTGTTTCGTCACAGAAAATTTCCACTCCTCTACCCATTATGTATTTTCATGCGAATTTTAGAAGATTTTCTTTATGCTGTTTTCTGGGCAATGTATTTGGAACCCACTGAAGGATTTAGTTTATTCTTTATTTTTGTGTAGAATTCAATTTGTTACTGCTTATTGTTTTACAAGATCAATCTTTACTTTTATTAATATTGTTATTCCCTTGCTAGGTTTCGGAACACTATAATACGACGGGGCTTTATTAAAGAAATTACACAATATATTTTCGAAACATTTAATTTTATGACAAATTTTCTCTATTGGAACATCCTTGGTCATAAACAAATTTAATTTGTTCATTTCTAGATCGGAAGGAAATGTTTTCTTGAAAATTTTCGCAGAATAAGAAAATTTCACGTCTGCGTTTATATAAATATTCCACATAAATAGCATCAGAAACACTTTATCCCATAAATAAGACAAACAACAAACCTAATAAAAAAGCACGTTTATATTTCAAAATATTGCCGTTTAGTTGACTCCAATTAAAAACCTTTAACTTTACCTTTCGATTAGAACAATAAACAGAAAGCAAAAATAAGGGGAAAAATTAAATGCGTTCATAGGAATATGTATGTGTGTATTTTGTTTGTATGGCAAACAAACATAATTCTGCAAAAAACATTTAGTTAAAAGGACGTGTTGTCATTGTATTAGTACTCTGTTTTCCATAAAGGAAATTGATAAAAGGAACACAAATCAAAATTTAAAAGTTACACGAAAAAAAATTCACATACATAGACGTACATACACATATACACATGAACCTCCTTACAAATAACTTGTTTAACTGAATTCTAGAATGATGTGTAACGTGTAAAGAATGAAATGCCAGTGTTGTCTACATATAATTGTTTAAAAGAATGTTTACAAATAAACAAAAACAAAAGCAACAAACCGTAACAAAAAAGTACATAAAAGAACTACTTAAAAAACCAGTGAACTTTTGTTTTCTTATAACAAGAGAAGAAAGAGAGAGAGAGAGGGACAGAAAAAGAGAAATCAAATATGAATACTAAAGCAAAAAACGTTTGTCTCTAGTCTACCAAATATTATAAAAAATTCCAGGAAAGCTTTCTTCTAGACAAACCTCTTAAGTGCCAAATTTTATGTAAATATCTAGTTAGTTATTCCTTCTGTGTGACTATAAAGAGTGAGATCGAAAAACGTCTTTATTATCGGGAGAACTTTGTCTAAGAAGAACTGTTTAAAAGGAAATGGTCCACTTAAAAAGCATTTGCACAAGAGCTCCCAACGCATCCGGTAGGAAAGCAGTCCGGTTAGCTCAGTGCTCAGACTATTTGGTACGAATAAAACAAATGCTGGTTCCTGTCAGGAACGCTGCTAAATTAAGGGTCCAAAAACAGAGCAGGGAAATGAAGTGAAATTTTCTAAAAAAGAATGGATGACAAATATCGCAACCTTTATGGTCACAAATTTTATGTTGCTGAAACTCAAGGGAATGTTGAAAAATGTGGTAGATTTTAAACGAGATGGACCTACCCGTTCGAGCAAAGTAATAGACAAATTGTAAAAACGTTATGGAAAAGGTTCGTAATTGAAGTTAGTGATTGAAAGTCATCAATAATCAATTCGATAGTTTGAACTGTAAGTAAAATGGTCTCGTTTTGTTAAGAATTTTTCGATCTCACTCATTATATGTGTATTTCATTGTTTTTCTCTTCATCTGTTCTAGGTAAGAAAAAGTAGACTTGTAGTGGTAGTTATGGAAAAAAAATAAAAATCTTGTTCATTCCACTAACACGAATGAAATACTTAGGAATAGACAAAACCTCTAGACACACATATACATTACGTACAATAAACAAAAAGAGCTCCAACGCATCCGGTAGGAAAGCAGTCCGGTTAGCTCAGTGCTCAGACTATTTGGTACGAATAAAACAAATGCTGGTTCCTGTCAGGAACGCTGCTAAAAATTAAGGGTCCAAAAACAGAGCAGGGAAAATGAAGTGAAATTTTCTAAAAAAGAATGGATGACAAAATATCGCAACTTTATGGTCACAATTTTATGTTGCTGAAACTCAAGGGAATGTTGAAAATGTGGTAGATTTTAAACGGAGATGGACCTACCCGTTCGAGCAAAGTAATAGACAAATTGTAAAAACGTTAATGGAAAAAGGTTCGTAATTGAAGTTAGTGATTGAAAGTCATCAATAATCAATTCGATAGTTTTGAACTGTAAGTAAAATGGTCTCGTTTTGTTAAGAATTTTCGATCTCACTCATATATATGTGTATTTCATTGTTTTCTCTTCATCTGTTCTAGGTAAGAAAAAGTAGACTTGTAGTGGTAGTTATGGAAAAAAAAATAAAATCTTGTTCATTCCACTAACACGAATGAATACTTAGGAATAGACAAAACCTCTAGACACACATATACATACGTACATAAACAAAAGACAACAATATACAATTGGACCGAATTATCAAATGACAAGCAAATACACAAACAAAAAAAATACTTTTGAGTCTTCTTTTATTGCACGCATACATACACAAAGACATTAATGAACAAAGCAAACGACTGTTATTTGAGGATTAAAGAAAGAAAGAAATTCTTTTGTTATAGAAATACTAAATTCTTTTTATACTCTTAACCAACACAAGTGGCGAAGGGGGCATATTAACTTTGTCCGGGTGCAACGCTAAGAAGGCATCATCATCTCAAACCCCATAATGTATATACATTCTTGCATCAAATCAAAATTAAAAATGTTCGCGGTATCCTGATAGAATGGTTATGACGATTATAGGTTCCTGATTATCCTGGAGTGTAATGGATGGCCTTCTAATTTTATTCATCTCAAGTATGTTGATTTTTCTGTTCTGTAACTGAAGTGTTTTTCTGTTGATTTAGAGGGATGTAAGCACCTATCTGGCCAAGGACGAAGTCGGTGAGCCGCCACACTTGGTCATCTCAGATACGTTGTTTTTTCTTTCACCAACAAATCATCTATGAATTGGGACATACAAAATTTTTATATATTAAAATTTCACATAGTTAGGCCTGATATGTTTTGGACTTAATATGGAGGTGTGCAATATCCTATCTGGCTAGGGACGAAGGCCATGGCCTTGGTTATATGGAATTTTTTTCAATCACTAAAAATTCGTTTATGAATTTACACATCAAATATAGAAATTATATAGAAATTTCACATATTTTCGACATGATTTTAAGAGTACAGCCACTATCAGGTCAGATCCGAATTCGGCGACCCTTCAAAGTTGGCCAGCTCGGGTATGATAATTTTTAATTCGCGAAAAATTAATTTATGCATTGAAACAAAATACACTTTGGTATCCTTATAATCTCTAGAAAAATATTTATACACTGATGCATATTCCAGTAAACGCATTTATTTCTTTCTCGTTTTTCTAAAAGTAAAGTTAAACGTTTTCTAATGAGACAACTTAACAGATTAAACAAGATTGTTTCTTAGTCTTATTCTTGCGACCAAATATTCTTGGTGCTGTTTTATGTGAAATATTTCTATAATGCAGACGTGAAAATTGCTTTAAAAAATAACCACAATAAAAACATCATGAATTTCAGGTTCCTAGAAATACTTTATGTTTTTAATAATAATATCTCAATTTTTCTGCAGAATGTTTCTACTTTAAACGATAAATTTTGTAAAGTTTAAAGGAACTTTTTTGTCTGATTAAGAAAAAAGTCGTATCAAACTTTTTTTCAATTCCAAGGAATAGAAAACAAGTTTTGGGTTGTAAAATTAAGTCTTCCAGAAGTATGATGGTATTCAGAGTCCACCAAGGTTATAACAGAATTAAAGACAGAATAATCTTTTGAAGTAAAAAAACAATCCATAATCTTCCTGAGATTTCCAAACACAAAGAGATAAAACATAAAATGGAGAAGCCCAAAGTGTAAACTCAAAAAGAAAATCGTCTAAAATTCGGGAAGTCTTTACAACGACAGGATGACAAATACCTAAACACTTTTTATACAGATTTTCGCTCCAAAAAGATGAAAGTTTTTTCATTTCTTGATTTATGAAAAAATTCATCTATATGATGAAATTTTAATTAATGTCGTTATTGTGTTTCGATTTTGTTTGTTTAAGTTTGAATATTAATATTAATAACAGAAAAAGTTATTCGTAGAATAACTTTTCCTGAAATCCCTACTAAACATCAATTCCACTAAGCTGAAGGTACTTATTTGTCCCTGTTAGATACATGTTTTCAATTTATCAGCTTTATGTTCAACTGTCCCGAGACCACCTAAAAACTTGTAATTGTAAAATACCTTAGCAGTAAATATCAGATCTCATTGAAACACATTTCTTATTTCTTAACCTTTATAAGTTTCATGACATGCTATGTCATATCGTGTGAATAGACTTGTAAATATGTCATACATATATTTTCATGTTGAAAGTACAAAAATTCTCATCTTAACTCTAATATTTCAATATTCTTCCTTGTCTTTTGTAATTTCATTCATTTCTGTATTATTGTCCTTTTTTTTACTCAAAGACTTCAATTCCTTTTAATGTTGTTGCAAGAAATGTTGCCGCAAGCTAAAACCAATGCAATTTAAAATTGTAAAGGTTCAGAGAAAATCTATGTTGAAGGGTGAATATACATTTGGAAAGTATATTTTCTTATTTGTGAACAAACTATAAAGAATAAATAGAAAACACAAAAGGAATATTCTTTGTGTCATGTCATTTGCTACTTTAATGGAGGTAGTAGTTCATATTGTTAGTTGTCGCACGGTACACTGTGGTCTCAAACGCTTTCTTTTAAATAATTTCGTAACTTTGGAACTATTGAATATTGGGAGAGGACATGTTTCTAGTGGGTTTTGGGTCGGGAAGTGAATCTATTCACCTCGCGGTTGAAGATTTTTGAAATTGTAGCACACAAACCTGGAGGGTCACCCACTACGCCCCATAGTAGTGAAAACAAATCGATTTTTTTATTAATTACATAACTTTCGAAACATTATAGATATCCTAACGAAGGTTCACATGCTTAGAGCTGAGGTGTTCGTTTGATTTTAAGGATACGGGTCCCTATATGGTTAAAAGCGTAGTTAGTAACCTTCCAAAGTTGGCCATCTCGAGTATTTTTTTTTTTAATTTATAACATTATTTCCAAAATAATAGTTTTGAAACCACAGTTTGT
>PYHX02000494.1:21464602-21497700 GCA_004302925.2 Cochliomyia hominivorax
CAATTATTTTTTTATAATTACTTTTTAGCGCCGAATTCAAATTTTTATCTATAAAAGTTAATTTAACATCTAAACAGTTATGATTTTTTACTTCTCAGTTAAAAAAGATTCTAAAGTTTCTAAAGAAAGATTCTAATATGTACAATGTTATATCACCCCAGTCTTTAAGACGTTTAATTTTAATTAAATGAAAAAATTGTTGTCAATGTTAAATCAACCACGTTTTCAACGATGATTTTGCATTAAGTTTTTTTTCGGTGTGTACTAAGCTTTTATCTCAATTGTTTTTATACTCTGCCCACCATAGGTGGTGATATGGAACCTTCTAAGACTCCATAAAGTATATATATTCTTGCATCAAATCGAAATCTGTAATGCAACGAGATTAGTTCGCATTATTTGTTATTGCCCTAAGCAGTTTCCTATTTAAAATTAGCCATATAAGTCTATTATTAAACAAGCTATAGACCGATATCTGAGATAAACTTAAATTTTCGAAAAATAACTTTTCTTAAAATTTCAAGAAAAAGTAAATGGATTTTATACAAATTGACCCATAATATACCGTTATATGTTATTCATTGTTGCACCGAAAGTCATCAAAATCGGATCCATAGGAAATAAGTGTAAAATGTTTATACACCTGAAAATCTGTATGTTAAATAGGTCGCAATTTTGAATATAATTTTCCAAAGATTTACACATATAAATTATTTTGGAACCATTATTAGATTTGCCTCCTCTTTCCGGAACATGATATAAAGTTGATAAAACTCTTAAATATGACAAAAGAATTTTCTAAGCTTGTGAAACCATCTTAAATTCAAATGAATAATTTGATCAAAATCGTTTTATATTTTCATATAGCTTCCATACAAGACCCCTTCCAGAAAAACGGGTTTGAACTAATAAAAGTTTTAAATTTTGAAATTTATCTTAATTTCTTAACTGCACGTAACTAATTTGATCAATATCGGTCCATAGTTTAATATAGGAATTTAGGACCCCTTCCCGGAATATGCTTTAAATTCGGCATAAAAATGTCTCTAACAGACTTTCTACTTCCTTTAATATATTTTACTAATTTGATGAATATCGGCCATTATTTGATATAGTTTAAATTTAAGGCCCCTTTTCGGAAAAGGGAAGTCATTATTTTGCTATAGCTACAATTTAAGGCCCCTTCCCGGAAAAGGGTTTTAAGCTTATAACACTATAAAATATTCTTTTTAAACTACCTTTTCAATTGTCTTTAGTGTAAATCCAAAAGTCTATCCTGATTCCATCTAATACATAGCTATTCTTGAGTTATTATTGTAGATATTCGACATTACTTTGACTGGTTCTCCCGAGCTTAACGATGCAAAAATCATTTTTTTATCGTTGAAACAAAATTTTTGACATTCAAAATCGTGTTTCAAAGTCTATGGGCTTAATTATTAATGGACTTAAATAATTTGCTTTTAAATATATCTTAATGCTCTTAAACATAGGGAAATGTCTTGGTGATGATGTTTTAAACTTCCTGCGTTTCACAACAATCTTCGACGAATAAAGCTTTTAATTCCTCTTCCTTTTGAATCTAAAAATGTTTTCGTTATGTTAACTGTGTGTGGGTCCAAATCTAAGTTGTTTTTCCAATACTTAAGTGTGAAACTAAATAACCAGATACAATAACGAAGTTGGATCGTGCATGTTTTGAACCAGCAGAAAACTAGTGAACGTACAATTCTATTGGTTCTTGACCTATCAAAAGCATTTGATACAGTCAGTCATACAGATTTCTTCTAGAACCACCTGCAGTCCTCATTGTCGAACAACATGAAGAGATAGATTGTGAATTATTATTGTGGACGTCAGTCATTCGTTGAATTTTCGAGACAAAAATTCAGAGTTAAACAAGGAGTACCACAGGGCGGTGTTCTATCACCACTCTTGTTTAATTTCTATCTCTCGAAATTTCTAGTGCCTCTACTCGGTGTAGACGTGATAACATAAGCAGATGACTGTACGATAACGACTACGGGCCATAGAGTTTGTTATCTCAACGAAATCCACAACTTTCTTCACAGCACGAAACTTGAAACTTTGACCAGCTAAACCAACTGCAACACTCTTAACCACCTGGACAAACTGTCGAAAGTAAAAATTCCGACAGTTAACCACCCAAAAATTTTAGTAGTTTCATTTGATAGACTATTTACTTCTTCAGCACATGTTACTAAAATCATACACAAGATGCGGAGTAGAAATAAGGTTCTCAAGGCATTAGTCGGCAATAATTGGGGTATGGATAAAGAAACCTTATTGGCAACATAAAAACGATTTGCCGGCCAATGACGAACTATGCTGCTTCCAGTGTGGACACCATCGCTAAGTGATATGCAGAGAAAAAATATTCAAAGCTCTCAAAATACAGCCTTAAGAACCAGAACGGGCTGTAATACAAATGTCCTCTATTCACCATCTACATAAGGAAACAAAGATCCTTCCCATAAAGGATCATAATGAAATGCTAAGTAAGCAGTTCTTTTCAAGAATGTCATCGGAGAAACCATCCTAACTTCAACATTATACAGTTGCAATTACCGCCGAATCACAGCTTTGAATGACAATCACAGAGACGTCTCAAATTCCGCGGCTTCAAAGTTACCGTATAAATGTCGTGCTTGGAGGCCGTCCACTGCCCATTGCGGACGACAAGAGTAGTTCTGGCACAACTGAGATCGGGATGGAGCAACAGGCTCAATACCTTTTGGTCGCGTATTGACCGTGCCGTCCCAACCTAAGTCCTGCATGTGGTCCGAAGACCACATGATATACTAACAACTATTCAACTGCTAGATCAATTTAACTTCACTCTGTCCTGAAAGATCTATGGTCACAACCAATCCGCGATTGCCTGTTTCCCAGGCCTGGAGTTGAACAACAACATGAACAAAATTGATAAATGTACTATTTATTTCCAGCTGTTACAACAACAACGAAGTGGAAGATTATGCTAACGTTAACCGCGATTCAGCCAACTCATGGAAAAAGTGAAAATCTACAGTCACTTAATAGGTGCTTAATTGAATCGTTCTCCTTCTCCATTTTGGCAACATATAAAGAAGTCGTTGAAGGCATTCAAAAATTAAGTCTCGCAGAAGATAAAGTTTCATTTGTCCATCTGTTCAGTTCTGACAACAAAAGGTAGTGTAATTCTGCAAAAAAGCAAATGACTCGCCAACTCTATGAGAGAAATTTCCAGCATTAAAAAAACCAGTCAGAATATCCGTACAAAATATAATATTTATAAGTAAATAAGCCATCTGACCGATGTCCTATTCGCCGAGATCTCAGCTTGAAGATTATTGCAGTGATTTGGTCAATTAAAGGAAGCGCTAATTCCAGAAGTCGGATTCCAGAAACCAAACACAATTTGGACTACAAACTTCAATCCAAAACTGAGATCTTTTCCAGTTTTTTAGTGGATCCGACCATTTCGGCAAAAAAAGAGTTAATTTCTTAATATTTAATTTAATTATGATTTTCATTTTATACATGTTTGTGTAAATGTATTTCAATAATTTTTTCGAAATCATATATATATATGTGTGTGTGTAATAAACGATATGGTAACGGATATATATAGTTTTGTTAAATTAAACAGTTAGATGGTCCAAATACTCATAACAAACAATAACAACGTTAACAACAACAAGGAAAAAAGTAGAAAACAACTTTGACAGGACAGTTGGGGATCATTAATTAACCAATAATAAATTAAATCAATGAGTCTAATTTGGCAATATAAATAAAACTTATGGGAGATATTTAATAAGTTACCCTACAATCAGTATTAAGAATGAAATAATACAGATTCAATCTGATTAGGGAAATTAATCTATAACTTTTGATTGATTAAGGTGATTTTCGAAATGGGTCTGTGTGGAAGCTACGATCATTTTGTGGATAGAACTTCTTGAAATTTGATATACCAGAAAAAGCAATCAGTAACAAATTTCATCATAATATTCCATGGATTGACAGCCGGCCGAATGAACATCGTTAAATAGATTCCAAAAGTTTCTTCAAAAATGATTCTCAATATTCTAACATTTAAATTATGAAATAGTTCTGTTCCTTATAAATCACTGGATCATGGTGGAATTATTTTTGCACTTAATTACGCCATGATAGAGGAAGCGACCAATTAATGCTTTTTACAGAGTATCGAATACAAAAAGGGGTTTCGATATAGAAGAAGTTTCAAACGAATGACATGGATTTTACATTTCTGCTTTTGGAAGCATGGCTCCTTTAAACTACCAGATCACTGTACTGCTACTTGGTCTTAGTACTTAGAAATATCCAAATTTTTGCAGACAGCTTCCTTATCCTTAAGACCTCATTCCATATTAGAATTGGTTCGAGAATGCCGGACATGGGAGGGCCTAGGTTAGGAATCACTCTTGTTACTCCAGAAATGGTCGATAGAAAAGCGTTGACTTTTTCTCATGAAGTAACAGATTATCCAGTCGGCGAACCTTTTGCATATCTAGAATCATGTTATGCTTTCTTATGTCAGCAAAGGATAAATGCTAAAATGAATCATAAAGGCAAATCTGTTCCCTAAATTATCTAATGCGATCTAAACTTTTTATGACCCATTCCAGGAAGAACCTGATCTCAGCGATTATTGTCCATTGTGTGAAGGGTACTCAGCTAGAAGATTAAGTTGACCATTTAAGGAGGTTGAGAGAACTACCTTTGTCTCTTACACTGCAGCTCTAGGAACTCTGTTTTTTAAAGTTCTGTTCTATATTGATTTTGTTGTTGTTGTTGTTGGAATCATCCACCATGTCACTACATCGTATTGGATTAACTTGTCTGGACCAGAATTTTTAACTAAGTTTTAGAACCGCACACATATTTTTAGACCCATTTGGCAATTTTAGTGCACCTGCTTATGAGCTATAACATCTTACTTGATTAGAGTGTTTCAAAGTCGTTTAGAACCCACATAAAAAGTGCCATTAATTTTCACTTCTTTTTTTTTTTTTGCTTGATTAATAATTTAACCCGCAAAATTGCAAACAATATGGCAGCAGAACCCCAGAAAAAAAGTTACGTTGGTTACTAATTGTTTCCAAAAGCAAAGTTCGGTTCGATAGATTTATTTTTTTTTTTTTTGATTTTCTTGCTCAGATCAAAAAGGAGTGTTGATGGCACAATTCAAAAACAAAAAAATAATAAGAAGAAAAATGGAAATGGAAACGAATTCATTGCTAAAAGCAAATATCCATTTAATTATTGATTTTATCTGTGAATCTTTAACACTCGCACCATAATGGGAAACAGAAGAAGTTCGATGGCAAATTAATAAAACAAGTGAGGAATTACTTTTTTTAAAACCGGAGTGAAAAAAGGAAGTTTACGACTTCTTTAAAAAAATAACTTTAATTCCTTTCATATGTTTTCGGCAAAAGGAATTATTGCTGCCTTGAATTTAGGTTTTCATTTGAAGAGGCTTTTTGCGAGCGTTAATAGTGACGATAAATTTGTGGTTATGGGCTGAAATGGGCATATCTAAGAGAGTATCGGATAGAGAGAGTGAGAAAGAAAATTAAAATAAAATTCACATAACAACAGCAATATCAACAACAATAACAACAACAACAAATCCCAATATATATATAAAAATCCTTAACTTTGCTTAGGGCAGCAATAATTGCAATTGACAGGATTTCAATAATAATAATGATGAAAAATGTTAATGGTGTTTGTGTTGGTATTGGTGTGTGATTTTGGTTGTCGTGGGTTAGGGTGGATGTGGAACTGGTTTGAAATTCATTTATACACTCCAATAAACGTTCAAGGAGTAAGAGAACTTAATATGTTTGTAAAATTGTTTTCTCACAAATGAAAAGCTTTTGAAATTAAACTTTTCTTGTTTTCTTTTTTCTTCATTCCCTTTTTGTTTTCAGTTCTCATTTACACAAATATTTTTTATTTATTTTTTTATAAGTTTCTTAGGTGATAATATTCAAATCAATGCAAAATAAAAGAAAAGGAAATATGTCTTAATTTAAACACACATACACACACACAATCACTTAATGTATATTTGTTTTATCGAAAAAAGGAGCCTTTTTATCCTGTAATTAAAGCCTTGAAACAGTGATGTACAATTCCTAAGGTATTGAAGGGCCATATTTTTTTTTTGAAAAATCCCTCTAAATAGTCATTATACAGTTCCGAATAAAAGTATTGACACAGCAAGTATTTAATGTTTTATCATAATTTTCCTGTCATTATAACTAAAAACAACCATAATTTATTTGACGAATACAAACACTTATTTTGATAGAAGAACATGAAGCATAATTAAAATAGAAAAATTTTGCTGGACAAAAGTATTGGTACACTCAGTCGTAAAGGTTTATTATTTTTAAATAACAGAAATCTTGTAACCATTAAAGATATGTCAGTTCTAATCGGTTAAAGTGGAATCTGAGGGAAACATAATACTGCACCTGCATAAACAAAGCAAGTCATATGCCTTTATATAGATCAAATAATGAAACGAAGTCGTTTCTATCTTAGAAGCGAAGTGAATCGTTTTAAATTATAGTCAAGTTTTCAAAGTTAGAGTAGAACAGAAGGTCCTAAAGTTTTAACTCCCCGCGAAAGAATCCTAAACAAACATCTGTCGTAACTGCTGCTTAATTTCAAGAGGAATATAACAAAAATAGACACCCCATTAGAGTTCTCGAGTCGCTAGACGTAAATCACTAATCTCTTCAATAAACCAAATTACATTTTGGAAACAGTTACTCTTCTCCGATGAAGCCAAATTTAATATATTTAGTGGTGTAATGGAATGGAGCTGCATGTCATCTGTGGATGTTTCACATTATAATACGATAAAGATCCAAAATATTCAGCCAATTATGAGCATTATTGGGTAATAAACAATGTAGTTCATGACCTATCGCACCCACCACAGTCTGTCGAACTCATTCCAATTGAGCGTTTGTTTAAACAACTGGACAGACGGGTCAAGAAGCGACCTCTTTCAAATAAATCTGAATTTCAAAAGGTGTCAAAGGAAAATCGGGGAGGAAGTTTTTAAACGACTAAAAATTGAGAATAAAGAAAAATACACTTGCTGTGCCAATAGTTTTGTTCGTGCTTGTCCTTCGAGAGGCACTATATTTTGTATGAAATCTACTCTAGATGGCAGAGTCAGGCAGAATAAAGCAGAATCAATTAGTTTGTGCCTTATTTCTGTCTTTTTCGATCGTATGGATGGATTTACATTAAATTTAATATAACAATAGTAGAGGAGTGCATAATTATAACATTCGAAATTAAGATACTATAGGGGCTCCATGAGTCGAATTATAGTGGTGTAAATTGAAGTTCCCCGCATAAGAAATAATTTTAGTTGTTTTCCAAATTTTTGATTTTCATTAAATTTCAAAAAAGAACTTCCAACATAAAAACCGGCAATACCGCCAACACCACTTGTGATGGTGGGTGGTATTAAAATTTATGCTAAAAGTGGGTTAAAAAATTGTTTCGACTTGAATGTCTTTGAAACTACATGAGTTTGTAAAATGGGAACCTGTAATCCTTCAGTTCAAAGTTATATGAGTGGAAAGATATTGGTTTATTTTATGGTAGTGATATATTTTTCGTATGCATTACAAATATCTTAATGATAATGTAGATTATAAAAAGTTATAGACCGATATATGCGGTAACCTCAAAATTCACATAGAAGAATTTAAAAAAATTCTATAAAACTTAAATGGGTTAAAAAATATAATATAAGTCTATGGAATACCAGATACTGTGATTATTCAAGAATTAGAATTTTCTAGAAACGCCCCAATCTAAAATACGTTTGGCCACCTCTTTCTACTTAGATGAATTTCTTTACCGAATTATTGTACAATTTCTTTTCTTTTTTTGTTTCTAACTCATCATAAATATTTTTCTCTATTCAGTTTCCTTTTATATTTTCGGAAAATTATATGAAAAACAAACAAAAGAATCGAAATAATAACAATGTTACATTCAGCAATGACGAATTTTCAATACCCTCCACCACAAATTCGTGTTAAGTAAATACGTTATGTTCGTACATACACACTCACACATATACTCATAAACAAAACTCTTAATGAGTTATAAAATTAATTATATATTTAGCTATAACTTGTTCAGATATCGTTCTATATCTTTTAACATACTGAATGGATTTTGCTGGTTTTAAATAGGACACTTCTCAGGACTATAGCAAATACTTAAGCAAATATTCATTGAGCTCTCTCTTAGTGTTTGTGGATGTGAGTGTGCCAAAAACAGACATAGTTTAATCGACTAAGATTTTGATTTGATCCAAGAATATATACATACATTATGGGGTCTGAGATGATAACACGCGGAATGACACAGTTATTATACCCTCTTTACCACTTATGTTGGTGGAGGGGTATAAAAATACTTTATTTGTATTTTCAGTTGAATGAAATGGAAATTTTTAATTGCTTTATGGTTATTTTTTTATTTCTTTATCGCTTTTTTGTTTAATTTCCAGCTAAAAAGAAAGTTCAATTCTAAACATAAAGTTTTATTTTATATTTCAGAGATTCTTGGAATATTTGCCTTTAAGAAGAAGAAGATGTCTACCTTCTCAGGCCATAATGATGAAAAAATAACTAAAGATTTTTTTGTTTTTATTTTTTAAATAAATAAAACTTTTAAGAGTTTCAATAAAATATTATAATTATGAGAGTTCAAAAACAGAAACTGGGAGGGGCTTTAAAACAGTTTTTGTTGGAAACAATTCAGAAACTTTAAAAAGGTGTATTAGAGTTGATTAGAAGAAGTAAAGGTCTCAAGATGGACAGGGTGGTAGTTGGTGGACATTCAAAATTAAACACTTTTAAAATTTCGAGAAATATTCTATTATGATGACAGGAAAATAGATAGTTGTTAAGCTCTATAAAAATATTTTTATCTCTTATAGTTTTAGAGATATTTAGGATGAAATGAATTTTAAACTCTATCGTTTGTCGTATGGAAAATAGCTATAGAAAGCCTATTTTAGATTGGATTTGAAGCAAAGTTATAAACCTTTTCCACAAATTTTAGGTGTCTAAGAAAATATTGGAATATAAAGAGTGAGAATATGTAGATAAAAAGTTAGTGAAATAATAATTCAAGACAGAATTTCCTTACAGAAAAAATTTCGCATATTTGCAGCATTTTTAAAAAAATTTAATTTTTGAAACATTTTGCCACATGAAAATCCCCAAAATCCCGTTTAAAACGTTTTTAAAAATTTTATTTCTTAAACTAAAAAAGTCACCCAGTCACTTTAAAGGGCATCAGGATGCCCACCAACTTAAAAGAAAAAAGAAAATTTTTTTTCGACTAGAATATCTCTGAAGCTATAAAAGATAACCAGTAAAGGTATTTTTTATAGAAATTATCAGGGTCTATCGACAGAAAACAAAATTTCTTTTATCTCAATTTAAAAATGAATTTTTAGCGAACTGAAAAAAACAGTTTTTCAGAGGTGACCAGCTTTAGGAGATCATCAACAACGTCCCTGGCCAGATAGGATATTGTGTTTCTCCAAAACAACTTACAAATACCTCAGTTATAGCCAAGTAAAATTTCGTATAGAGATCTATAACAGCTCAAAAGTTGCAGAATTATTTATAAATGGATTTTTTGTTCTAAGATTACCAACTTTGGGTGGTCAAACATTTGTCAATGATCAGCTGGAGATTTGTACAGCTTTAAATTAACCAGAACACTCCTCAGCTAGGTCCATGTTAAATTTCATTAAGATTTTTTCATCAGTTCCAAAGTTACAGTATTATTTCCAAAAATCAGTTTTAAGCAACAGTGAAGTGTGACCATATAACAAGAAAAGAGCTTTAATTTAGTTCTAAAACACTTTGAACAGATTTTTATAAAATTTAAATAAGAAAACATTTAAAAATAAAACACTATTAAAATCATTAATATCCCCCTTTTATCCTAAAGACCTAAAAATCTGCCAATAACATAAATTTCTATAAAAATGACACAAATATGTGACAATTTAATTTCATATCAAAATCACATATAAACAATAACGATGACAATGACAATAACAATAATAGTGAAAGTGACAATGACAATGACATTGTCACAACAAGATACTGTGTATTGAGAAAAGGGTGATAATGTCTAAATGATTGAGTCCTTTAGACAACTGAAAAAAATAATATTGAACTTTATTTCTCTTTTTTGCCCCCTTAAAAAAAGCGGTAAAATAAGCAATTCAATTGCAAATAATAATAAAGAAGACGAAAAAGAAAATCATGTTAAAAACATGACATTTATTACGCACTATTAGCAATAACAAGAAAGAAAATATCACACAATACACTCCTAAACACACATATCACACATTTTACGTGATTTACCCCCTTCAATAACCATCAATAATGGAATATGTGAAAAAAGGATATGCTTACAATTGATTACACACAAACACACATATGAATACATATGAGTATTGTGAATGGAGAAAGGGGTAGTGGTGAGGTCTATTGAGAGCCTAATGGAGGGCTTTATGAATTAATTCTGATTAATTCTCTTAAATGGACTTTAAAATTTGGAAAAAAATCACATTTCCTTGCATTCGCATACATGTAAAGCAAAATGCAAAAATGGGATTTTTTTGGTTTGTAGAAGTCACATTAATCGGGAGGTCTATTAAGAGTCTTTTTTATACCCTCCACCACCACAAGTGGTGGTGAGGGTATATTAATTTTGTCATTCCATGAGTAACGCCAGAAGAATTCATCTCAGACCCTACAATGTATATATATTATTGCATCTAATCAAAAACTAAGTCGATTTAGCTATGTCAGCCTGTTGGAAACATTCTTACGCCTCAGAATATATTTTTTGTCGATAAGAAAAAACAATTAAGTATGATATTTTCGGCTGTGCCGCATCCATTTACATTTCAAAAAATATTCTCAAATTGTGTCAGAAAACTAGTATACATTAAACCTCGATTCCGAGAAAAGGAATAATTGGACTGATACAGTCAAATATTCTAATAATTCTTTTTGATACCGGAAAAAGTTATTAGTGCCGATTACATTTGAAACTATAAGTTTCGCATGTGCTTCTCTTGAAACTAAGACTTGATCTGTTGTCCACAATCAGAGGAGTACCTTACACAGCAAGTTTGGTTGACAGTTTCGCACACAGCGACTTCAGCTTTCTGTTTTAACAAAGCAACTTATGTTAACTGTTTTAAGGCAACGAGTTCGCTTGACTCTTCGCGCAAAACGGCTTCCCCTATTCGTTTTCAATTTTTGTTTGCAGACCTCATGTTATCTTGATTAATGCAGCACAGCAACTTCGGCTGATTATTCCGTTTTAATAATCCCGTATTGACCCTTAACTTATTAAACAGTTTAGTCTTAAGTGAATAAATAATGTAAGAAACGATCTCGTAGCTTGCCAATATTGGAAATCGATTTCTTAGCTGTTCACCAGTCAATATTGACAACCATTCACCAATCAGTACCCAACAGAACTTGTATAGTTCTGCTACAATTTATTTTTTAAATCAAGCAAATTTTTTGTCATATAAAGTGAATTTTGTATATAGAAACTTCTAGAGAGTCTAAAATGGTAAGACTTTCAGTAACTCTAAACCGTTTTCCGGGAAGTTAAATTAAAAACATATATTCAAGTTTAAAACATAATTGTGCCGAATTGCTCTATATTAAAGAACTTTATAAGCTAAAACCAATATTCCGGGAAGGGGTCCTATATAGGGACTGTGTCACATAATGGCCTCAGCACAATATAGTTTTTTTGGTTTCTTTTTTATATCAAAATAATTATATGAGATAGAAAATTATCTTGCTACCTATATGACATACTGGTTCTGGGGTGTATCGAAATTTCGCATATTTTAGCCTCCATTGTTTTCTATTAAACCGATTTTGATGATTTTTTGTGGAATGATGAAGTACATATATCTTTATGTTATAAGAAAAATTCTTTCAAAATCCTATTACTTTTTGTTGAAAAATTTAGAAAATTTTCTTTCGGATTTTTGAGCTTCTGTGATATTGGTCTGTAGCTTGCTTTTGAATGGATCAGCTATATGGTTTGATATAGTAAATATATATTTGAGAATGTTTCCAACAAACAAACGAACAGAATTTTGATTTGCTTCAGCAATATATGCTTTATGGGGTCTTATATGATTCCTTCTTGTAATTACACACGGATTGACAAAGTTAATATATTCGCATTACCACTTGCGGTGGCGGAGGGTGTACAAATTTCTCTAAAATTGCTTATAGCTATATATATATATATGGTTAGATTTTGTTAAGATCAAATACCTTTTTTTCTAAAAGACCTAGAATTTTTTTCCTGGATTTTGAGATCTCAGTTATCGGTTCATAATCCTTTTTAGAATACTAATAATGAGGGTTTTATGTAGGAAACTGCTTAAGACAATAACAAACAATCTGAATGAATTTTATACGATTCGGAAAATTATTCTGAACACGAGAACATTTCCAAAAGCGTAGCTAAGTCGACTCCTCTTTTTATAAGGATAATGCAATTTGGCATCTATTATTTCCTGCGGTGTTGAACTTTGCCAATTTCCAAATCGAGTGTTGTGATTAAAGAATATGGCCTTGTGTCCAAACATTTCGATTGACCAGGCCTCCTTTGTTTCCATAGTTTACAAATTTTTTAAGTTTTCAGCAGCCCATTTTCCCAAATGATAACAAGTTATATATTTCAGGCCCCTTCCTCAACAGCGCCCTTAAAAAACACCACGCATTACTCTCATTTGATTATTATTTTTGAAGTAGTCACACATGTATTATGAGAACCCATAATCAAATATGTTCGATTCCTTAAAGGCGAACAAATTGTTATCAGCTTGTTGCGCCTCTCACGACAACAACACCAAACAAAAGCAATAACAAAAACACCAACAGTTTAGACAAATAAATAAAAAAAGTGAAGGGTTTTCCATTTTGCATCAAATTGCCTTTGGGGATGTTAACGTGTATATGTGTATTTGCCCAAGGACATGTGTAAGTAACATCCTTAAAAAAGGCAAAAAAAAGGACTGAATGCGTGTGGATTTTTTTCAATCTTTTTTTATTGAAACGCATTTTGGTTGATTTTCATGAAAAAAAACTAAATCATGTGTGGAAGTATTAGAAAAAAAGGGGTTGGGTGTAAGTGTGTGTGTGTGTGTAAGTAAACGTATGTGATTTTTTGTTTGTGTTATTCATGGGTCCTTTATTTGGTTCCACTTTAAAATGTCATCATATTTTTCTTGTTTTTCTTTTATTATTTTATTGTATTTGATGACGTCGAACATTAAATATTGTCGCGTGTTTTGTTTTGGTTACTTTTATGTTCCAAATTGCGGGTAACCCATACATACGCTTTTTTTCTCGCTTAATGTCATTTAGACGATTTAGTGATAACATATGTGGGAATATTTTGGAAAATTTGGTAAATTCAAGAAGTCATTGATTTGTTGGCATCCAGAGAAGGGCAATTAAGAGAGGGTGGTGTGGTAGTAAAAGCTAACAATTTAATTAGAGCTCCTTGAAAAGGACTTAATATTGTGATAAATGGATCAATTAAAAAGGGTTTTTTATAAATTTTGAACGATTTTTTTTAATATTTGCCAATTTAAGCAGTTAAATGCGGCAAATAATTTTTTTAATTTTCTCTTAAAGTTTCTGCTTTTTGATATTTGTGTACTACACCACCGGATTTGTCCGTCTGTATGTCTGTATGTCCGACTGGTTGCCCATAAACATTGTGAACACTCTACAGGTCGCAATTTTTGAAGGTAAATCTATGAAATTTAGTTCATTTTATTATTTTGGCCCAAGAATTTTGAATATTGAAATTGGAAATGTTCGGTCCAATATTTCGGGTATCTCCCTTACAAATGTCGTAACAGAATGAGGTTTTTAGTTCATAAAATTCCTAATTGAAAAGTGATTTTAACGAAATTTGGCAGTAATAAGTTTAATAGGTCTCATACAAGCGCTCTTCCAAATATCACTTTGAAGAGCATAAATCTCATATATTTTTTGACAAAAGACAAAATCGATGTGAAAATTATACGATGGTCGGTCTATAATTTTTTCTAGCTCCCATAAAATCCCCACAACTAAATTTCACATAAATAAATATTAATTTCACAATAATGTACTGCACACTTAAGAATAAACCAGAAAATAAAACTATACGAGGGTTCTTCATTAAATTTTCGTAACTACAATTTATAAATAACATTGTGGTGCAGGATATTACATAGTCGGCTTGACCGACTTTTAATAAATTGTGGTTACATTACAAAACGTTGAGCCTCCAACTGTGGTCAAACTTACTGTTCCCTTTTTGAATGTTCCTTTGAAAAAAATCAATTTATTTCCCCGTGATCTTTTAAGAGCTCATAATGCAGAACATCCTTTTGATCCCACCAATTAAGCAGATTTACATAAATGCGGTTCCGTCATTGATTTGTCTGAATGGACGGGCTTACACAGTCTTAACAGTAACAATATGACTTTAATACGACATTTTTTGTAGCGTTCAAACATCATACCCGACATACAACTTCGCTTTTCAACGTCTGTTTGCATCAATTCAAATGGGTCACTACTTTTATCTAATTTATGCTTAAATTGATATCGGTCTTAAACAACAATAATAATCCTTTTTATGAAACCCTCCACCACCATAAATGGTGAAGAGGTTATATTAACTTAGTCATTCCATGTGTAACGCTAAGAAGGAATCATCTCAGATCCCATAATCTATATATATTCTTGCATGAAATCAAAATCTGCGTCGATTTAGCTAAGACCTGTCTGTTGTTGGCACACTCACATCTACAATAATTGACAGAGCTCAGTGGAACTTAGCTTAAATATTTGCTACAGTATACCAAAAGATATAGAGCGATATCTGAGACAACCTCTAAGTTCTGGCAAGAAATTTTCGTAAAACTGTCAATTAGAAATCAACAAATAAGAATAAAATTTTGTCATAATATAAAGTTATATTTACTTCATTATCGTTCCTAAAATTATTAAAATCGGTTCAGAGAAAAGAAAAAATTATAGCCAAAAAATATAACAAATTGTATGAATCATTAAATGTTGTTGTGTTAAGTTCAAGAAAAATGTTTATATATTGTATACGTTTATGAATGTATGTGTGAGTGTGTATAAAGAAAACATAACGCATTTACTTAGATGCATTTGTGGTGCAGGGTATTGAAGATTCGGCATAGTCGTGTTTTTTCTTATTTTCTATTTTTTTCTATTTTTAATCATTTAATTTTTTCCATTAGAATTTTTATTTAAATATGAAAACACATTTCCAGGATTATTTTATCTTGACCGGCTGCTTCTATATCCTTCACCTTTTCTTAAAAGATTAAATTTTCAAAAATGTATTCTCCTTTTGCATAATAATGAAAAATCATTTAAATTTTATCTCAAAAAGTAGCAAAACTATTTGCACAATTTTAATCCTTTTTTTTAAAGGACTTTACAAATTTTTGCCAATTGACCATTTAAGCAGGAAAAGGTGTCTCGTTTCTGCTTTGTTTTAAAATTAAACTCATTTTGCATGCATTTCAATTTTTAGAGATTAAAAAAAAAACTAAAAAAACAATTATCCTTTTTCTTACAATTTAAAATGGAATATGAAAAAAATCCTTTTTTTGTTCTAATTAGAGTTTGGGATTAATGAAGAAAAATATGAAAATTTTGAAAGATTATAGAAATGCAAATTTTTAGCAATAAAGAAGGAGCCCGATATGAAATGGCTTAATTTTTTTATTTTTTCTGAGATATCAGGCCATAAATTATATGTTGCAAGACTGATTTCGCTGGTTTTAAGTAAAAAATCTGCCAAATCATATATTAAATTGTGGCAATTAGTCTGTTTTTGTACTGCATTCTTAAGTGTGCAGTACATTATTGCGACAATTATGTGAAATTTATGTGCTATAAAATGAATGTTTCGGAAGGATTTCTGGTAAATCGTTTTCGAATATCACAAGACTTATTTTTGTCGAATTTCGTTAAAATCGATTTATGTGTATGACCTTAATGAATTTTAAATTTCGCTCCGGGAGGACATTTATACAGAAAATACCTGAAACATTGGAGTGAACATGGCCAACTTCATTCCCATACCAAATTTCATCAAAATATCTCAAAAATTGTGATCACAACATACACATTGGACATCCAGCCGGACAAAATACAGAGAGGTGGATATCTCAAATCGACTTAGAAAGTGACTGTAAGTCGATTCTGAGTCAATATCTTTTGGCTTAGGGGCGATGCCTATTCAAATTGGTAATGACGGGTCCATAATTTCATCAAACCACCATACAAATATTCCTCCCATAATGTGATTTTAAGGTCATAAAATCCTAAATATAAAGCGCATTTTCTGAAATTTAGCACAAATGAGTCTTACAACATTCTTCAACGATTTGCAGAATTATACGAGGATCGCTCCAATATTTTTCATAGGTTCCATAAAACTTCCTTTTCAAATATCTCTTTGCAGGACATTGGTCAAATTATAATATAAAATCGAGGTGTGAAGTTTCGCAGTTTCCCCTAGTTGCCGCATAAAATCCCTTAAAACGCTCAAATCCCACATAAACAAGGTCATTTATTAGTTTTGGATATCTATCATTTATAACCAACAATATGGTGTAGGGTATTATTATGATCCGATAAAATGCTATATCGTTTTGAAATAGAAATTTCAGAAAAAAATATTTTTTTTTTTATATTTTGCAAAAAGGTGGTAACATTTTTTTCGACTTGAAATACACTAATTTCCCCTGGACCATGATGAAAGAAATTTTAATGTTAATTCATGCAAAGCAACTATGAGTAAATTGAGGGTAAATTGTATCCCCTCTAGCTCTATCAGAATTAAGGCAATTTAAAAAAGAATTTTTTCAAATATTTTTGAGAAGATAAAGTAAAATTTCAAAAATAAAATTAAATAAAAATGGACCTGGATTATATATCTTCATAGGTTTGCTATATAAACCAAAAGATCTGTAAAGTAAAAGAAACCCTTTAAAGGACAGTGTGGGCGATTTACTAAAAAAAGCCATTTTATGTCATTTTTGTCCAAATAGGAAAATAGGAATCTGTTTATAGTCTTGTAATTATAACTATTTTGTTCATATTGTACTTAAATTTCATGAGAATAACGTAAATTATAATGATTTTATTAAAAATCAAATATTAAACATATTTTCACAAAATTCCACCGAAAATAATATATTTTTGCTTTTGTGAAAAATTTCTTTAAAGAAATTTAGCTGTAATTGATTATTATGTTTATATAATTATTTTTCAAGTAATTGCTAGTCGGAGCGACGCAACTTGAAATTGTAAATACGCAAATTTAACTTTATGCAGTTCTTAAAAATCGGGACGATGCAAGTCAGGGCTCTAGCGATGTTGCATCTCCGATGTTAAACAAATATAAATTTAACTATTTTTAGCGATGCAGATCAAAATCAAAATTATGCAAATCAAATAGACGCCAATCAAGGTGAAAATGACGAATTTATTCAGTTCTTAAAAAGTTGGGGCCCTAATGAACCCGCATTTCCTATATAAAACAAATATTACTCTCCCTCTCTCTCTCTCTCTTTCTCTTTTATTTCGAAAATTTACCTCTTAATTTAATAACGAATTTTGAGTATAAATTTAAACAGATTTTCAGTTAATAAATTACAAAAGGGAAATAATTTAAAATTCACTGATTTTTAAGTGTCTTCGAAAAATGAAAGCGAAATTATATGCCGAACTTAAACCGATTTGACAATATGTAAATGATTTGAAAAAAATAACCCTTTGAGAATTAACATTTCTTTTTTTTACCTCATTGTCAAAATTTAAAATCAAATCGTTGTTTTTTTTTTGTTCTAGAGTTTATGGAAAAAAGAGTCTGTGTACAACTCAGGGGGTAATTTTTTATGCATGATAAACAAATTAGACGGTGTGACGTTGTCAGGACACAAATTTTGATTCAAAGTTGTTATGAACCAAAAACAAAAAAAAAACAAAAAAAAAAAAAAAAAAATAGGAAAACTTGTTTGATATTGAGAAAAAAAAATGAATACCATAATCACCCCTCAGCATGTCTGGGTACAGCTTTCAACTCTTTTTTTTATTTTTTTTTTTTATAAAGATCTTTTGTGTATTAGAATCTAGAAAAAATAAATAAGTGTAGATGAAAAATTTTTTATTGGCAAAAACGACTTTTTGGAAAATTATTATTTTTTTTTTTAATTTCACTCAACGATTTTGGTAGAAATTTTATAGGAAAGAAAATTTTTTGGAGATTTTTTTTGAGAAATTTGTTGGAAAATTTTTTAAATAAATTTTTTGGAGATTTTTTTTTAGAAAATTTTTTTGGAGAATTTTTCGAGATTTTTTTTAGAAAAATTTTTAAGAGAAATTTTCAATTGAAGTACGAGTTTGGGAGAAATTTTATATGAAAAAAATTTATAAAATTTCTGGGTAGAAATTTTCTATAGAACACTTTTGGGAGAAATTTTCTAGAAAACATTTTTGGAGAAATTTTCTAAAAAACATTTTTTTGGGAGAAATTTTCTAAAAAACATTTTTTTTGAGAAATTTTCTATAGAACATTTTTGGGAGAAATTTTCTATAGAACATTTTTGGGAGAAATTTTCTATAGAACATTTTTGGGAGAAATTTTCTATAGAACATTTTTGGGAGAAATTTTCTATAGAACATTTTTGGGAGAAATTTTCTATAGAACATTTTTGGGAGAAATTTTCTATAGAACATTTTTGGGAGAAATTTTCTATAGAATATTTTTTTGGAGAAAATTTCTAGAAAACATTTTTGGGAGAAATTTTCTAAAGAACATTTTTTGGGAGAAATTTTCTAAAGAAAATTTTTGGGAGAAATTTTCTATAGAATATTTTTGGGAGAAATTTTCTAGAAAACATTTTTGGAAGAAATTTTCTAAAGAACATTTTTTGGGAGAAATTTTCTAGAGAACATTTTTGGGAGAAATTTTTTATAGAACATTTTAAGAAGCATTTTTATAAAACATTTTAGAAAATTGTTTTACAAAACATTTTTTTGGAAAATTTTTTTGAAAAGTATTCTATAGAAGAAAGATTATTTTAAGAAAAAATTTCTATAGAAGAAAAATTATTTGAAGACAATTTTTCTATTGAAGAAAAAATTTTTTATAAAAGAAATATTATTTTTATAAAAAAAGTTTTGTGTAAAATTTTCTATAGAAGAATTTTTTTTTAAATTTCCTACAAAAGATTTTTTTGAAATATATCTTATAGAGAAATTTCCTATAGAGGAAAATTTATGGAAAATTTTCTTACAAAATTTTTTACTAAAATTTCCTTCAAAACAAGTGTTTGAAAATTTATAAAACAAAGGAAGGAAATTTTTGTAAAAAGAATTTGTCCAAGATTTTCTTTGAAAAAGAATTTCTCAAAAAATGTCCTTAAGAAGAGCATTTTTAGAAATATTCTTTCGGGAGAAATTTTTTTAATAAATTTATTTAGGGATTTTTTTTTTAAATTTTTAGGGTACTTCTAACAGTCTGCTTATATCTATTTCGTTTAATTCAAAAATATATTTGAAAACAAGTATGCGTAAGACTTATTTTTTCTAATTTATAATTTAAATTATTTTTTTCTATTTCTCATTTATTGTTTGTGTATTGTGAGTATCATTATATCCTGTGGATAAAATTCGCAACCCTTTTTTTCCTATTTAATTTTTTTTAGTTTTTCAACTTGCTGAAAGGGTTTTTCCTTTTAATGTTGCATACAACAGAGTTTTTATTATTTTCACTCTCATTCTCTCTCTCCCTCTCCGTGTACTCAATAGTTCATCTTTGGTTAATTTGCATTTTATGTGGAAGGATTTTTTTTCAAACTCGTTTTTTTTCAAACTCGTTATTTTTCAAACTCGTTTTTTTTCAAAACTATTTTTTTTAATTTCTGTTAAGGGTTTTAGAATATTTTTTATCCAAAATGCTTTTAATATGATATTGTTGTGTGGGCTACAAATGTTTGTATTGTGTTTGTGTGTTATTGTGTCCGTATCCTTTTTTTTTCTGCCAGGATACACATTTTTTTGTTATAGATTTCATTCAGAGAGTTTTTTCTTTGTTTGTTTGTTTCAATCCTTTTGTATTTGACAAGTGAATATTCATGCTTTTTTCAAAAAAAAAAGTGTTTATGAGATTTTGTTTTCTAACCCGGGCAAGGGTTAGAAAAAATATTGCGTGTGCCTGCATTTTTTGTAATATTGGCGTTGCAATAGTCCGTGTCTAGTATTTTTTTCTAGGTTAGAATAAAAATCGTGGGTACTTTAACATGTGTTGAAATAGATTTTTTTTGCTGTTTTATTAAAAAAAATGAGGAAAAAGAGATCATATTTTTTGGGAGTTTTTTAAGCGTGTATTTACAGGGTAATTAGAAACCCAAAGACTGGCTATCACATGCTTTTTTCAAAAAAGGATATTCTAATCCAAACACTTTCACTTTAACAGTTGTTCCCTTATGCAACAAAACTTTCATTGGGAAATAGAGAAATTAAAAGAAAATTCGTAAAATATTTCCTCTAAAGAAAATTTGTAAAAAATTTCCTCTAAAGAAAATTTGTAAAATATTAATTCTAAAATGAAAATTTTAACAAAAGTTTCCATTAAAAAAATCCTCTTAAAAATTTCATATTCAAGAAATTTAACAAAAATTTTCTAAAAGAAAATCTTTAAAAATTTTCCTATAGAACGAAGTATTTAGAAAAAATTTCCTCTTAAACAAGTTTTTTTAGAAAAATTCCTTTAGAAGAAAAGTGATAGAAAATTTTTTGTATTGAACAACATTTTTAGAAAATTTTCCTCTTGAACTAAATTTTTACAAAATATTCCTCTAGAACGCAATTCAAAAATCCTATAGAAGAAATATTTAGAAAAATGTTCTATAGACGAAAATCTAAATGCAAAATTCTATAAAAAGAAGTTTTAGAAATGTGTTTAAGAAAATATTTCTATTAAGAGAAAATTTTTGTGAAAAATTCCTTCTGGAAGAAAATTTTTAAAAATATTTTTAGAAGAAAATTCTATAGTACGAAATTTGTAGAAAATTTTCTAATAGAAGAAATTTTTATAAAAAAATTTCTATAGAAGAAAATTAGAATAAAATTTGCATAAAATTTTCTTAAGAAAAAAATTTCTTAGAGAAAAGTTAGAGAAATTTTGGATCGAAAAGAACATTTTTTAGAGAAAAGTTAAAAATTTTGGACCGACAATTTCGTTCATTTTCGTTTTTGCTTATATTTTTCTTAAAAAAGTGGTAAGCAAAGCAGCTGCCCTCTGAATGTACCTCAAACTTTTTTCGGGTTTTATCTATTTTTACAAGAATTTAGAAGACTTTTAGACTTAATTTTTCACAATTAGATTTCAATTAATATAATGGATTTATACGTTGAAGACATGAAATGAATCGGATCATTAGTTCCGAAGTTATAGGCAAAAACACATTCTCCGATAATTTGAAACCCTTATGAGACCTTTAATTTCCAATCGGTCCATAAATAGCCGACATTTTGAATCTCCTATGGGACATGTGGACTAAATTTTGATGCAGAAAATAAAAATTTTTTCCAAATTTTGATTTTTGAAATTTTTTGAAATCAGCCCATAAATAGCCGAGTTAATAATTACTTTTATATATTTATTCTAGATTTATTTTAGTGAAAGCGAAAACTTAATGTGAATAAAATTTCGCATGCATATTGATTGCTCTAGAGAATCTATGTTGACTCATATAAAGACCATAGTAAAGACTGTAATTTTCTCATTCTTCGAAAAGAGATGGTATTTTGAAATCCTTTTTATTATAAGGAATGTTTAATGTAAAGTTCGTTGATCATGCTTAATAGCAACAACAATAAAATTGCAAAAACATAAAATAAAATAACACACACAAAAACAACAAAAACTTTACAAAACGAATAAACGAAACGAATGAAACAAAGTTACACACAATCATTTTCATAGCGACTGCGCTGCTTTTTAAGCTGTCGGCGCATTTTTTCTTAAGATTTTCTTCACTCATAAATTTCACGTTAAAATAATTGATTTTTTCATTAAATTTTATTATTTTCTCATAAAACTTTTAACGCTCTTTAATTTGATTCACTTTTTATTCAATTTTAACTAAAAGAACTTTAATTAAAAAAGGATTTAATTAGACAAAAAACCGGTACACACGCGCACTGTTGAAATTTACTCGTTAAACTGAAAAATGTAAAAGAGAAACGGAAAAAGAGCTTTTGAATGTAAGAGATGAGTGTGGTCAAGTGTTAACAAGAAAATCTGTTATTTAAGAAAAAGTGTTAAAGGAAATTGAAATAGAAAAAGTTCTTATTGTTGTTGTTATTAAGCATGAGCAAGTGTTTTTGGGTGAAAGCGCAAAGGAAATAAGAAAATAAATGCAAAGAGAGTTAATATTATTAAAAGAGTATGTAGTTAATTAAGAGAAAATTAATTAATATATTAAGAAAAATTAAAGAGTTAAATATCTTAAATTAAATAAAAGAAGCTCTTTCTATGGCCTGTTAAGTTTTGAAGTTGTTAATGTTAAAGTGTGTGTGCACAGTGGTTCAAAAACATTTTTTTAAATAATTAATAGTTAACGTGTTTTCGAATTTAGAGGATTACAGTCTGTATATTTTTTTGGAGAAAACAAATTGCTTACAAAAAGGTCAATAAGTCCACCAAAAAAATATTATTACAGGTATTGCATATATTTTATTACATATTTGAGAACACAGAATGTTACAGTTCTTTAGATATTCGATAATCAATATTTGCTTTGCCCTCCCCTGACGTCCTATTGGAATTTTTTATATCGTATGTTATTTGGGATTATGTTGGGATTATTCTGTGAAAATTTCATTGAAATTGTTCCAGTAGCTACATACATACATATATTCATACATACATATATACATACTTACTTACATACATATATTCATACATACATACATACATACATACATACATACATACATACATACATACATACATACATACATACATATATACAAACATACATACATATTTAATGTTTTAACTAAATAATTGCAAAGAATTCAAAGAAGTACCAAATAAAAATATTTCAAATTTTCTTCAAATTAATATAGTTTGGTTTTTAAAAAAAGTACCATGGTTTAATTCAAATTAGGTACTTTTTACTTGTTAAGAATTAAATTGTTATCTCTTTTTTCATAACTAAATAAACCAAATTAATTATATATCTTTTTAATTTAGCTTGATAGTTTTAAATAGTTAATAACTTCCTACTTGTATTCCCTTTTTGGTACTTTTCCCACGTATTCTTTTTTTGAATATATGTGCATTTTCTAAACTCTAATCTTTCCAATTTTCCAAAAGAAGCGAATCTATATATTTTATTTTTTATTTTTTTTATTTTTATTTTTTTATTTTTTTGTAAATTCTCGAATATAATAAGAATTTTACTTTAATGTGTACTGATCTTTTTAACCAGTTGGACCATAAAAATAACATTAAATTTATTATTACCCTTTTTTCTCCCTAAATAATCCGAATTTGGAAAAGTACCAAAAACATAACATTTTAATTCTTCAAATGACAACGAGTATTACAGAACATTTTAATAAATATTTCTGTTTAAAATATATAAGGTTTCCGATTTTACTCCTTTTTACTCTTTCACCTAAAAAAGCCCATCTTAGTGGATCTATTGGTTTTGAATATGGTCAAAGGGAAAATGTTCCCTAAAATAAAGTAAATTAGAAAAAGAATTTAGAATAGAAATATAATAAAAAGTGCTTCGTGCACCCTGTATTTTTTTAAATAGAATCAAAATTCTATTCATGAAGAAAAGGGTTGTACTCTTTTTCTCTCGAAACATGCAAAATTCTGAAAATTTTATAATAAATTGAAAAGAATCAACTAAATCCTTTACTTACAACCACACACACACATTTAAAACATTTTTTATGGTAAATTTTTATTATTCTCTGCCAAAAACCTTATTCTGTGGCATGCAAATGTAAAAAACACTTTAATCACAATAATTTATGAAGTTAGAAAAAAATGAATAAATGACATTTGAAAAGAAACAACAAAAAAAAACTTTGCATGTTTCTCCAAAAAAAAAAAAAGCACAGATGAGCATTTTAAAGGATAAAGAATTAACGCTGGAAAAAAATTACAGTCAGAGTCAGTCACACACACAGAAGGAAAAAAAGAGGAAATAACAAGTAAGATTGCTATGCCGAATCTTCAACACCCTCCACCATATATGCGCATGAAGTAAATACCTTATGTAATACACTTACACATACACTCACAGAGGTTTACATTATATGAACGTTTTTCTTTAATATAAAATGGAACTTAACTTAATGAGTCATAAAATTAGTTATAATTTTGGCTATAACTTTTTTGCTTCTGAATCGATTTTGCGAATTATTGGAATGGTAATGAAGTACATGTAGTTTAATATTATGACATAATTTCATATTAATTTTTCGATTTACGATTGAAAATTTTAACGAAAGTTTGTTGCTTGAATTTAGAGGTTGTCTCAGATATCGGTCTATATCTTTAAATATACTGGACTAATTTTGCTGGTTTAAAATAGGAAACTTCTTAGAACTCTAACAAATACATAGGGCAAAAAATCATTAAGCTCTGTTAATTATTGCGGATACGAGAGTGTCAACAACAAATTCTATATACATCATGTGATCGGAGATGATTCCTTCTTAGCGTTACACACGGAATGACAAAGTTAATATACCTTCTTCAACACTTGTCGTATTGGAGACTATAAAAAATTACAAGGATGGTTATGATTTTTTTCCTATTTCACTGCTGCTGCCACTTATTAATGTTACAGACACGCGAGGGGTGACTTTAATTCTTTTCGATTTTTTTCTTTCTTCAATTTTTTTGTTTTTATTTTTTGTTTATAATGAGATACAGTTTGTACAATTTAAAAGCGTTTTTAGATATTTCAAAAATATATCGTTAATAAATTTGAAAAATATGCACAAGATAAGAGTTAGAAATCGAAAATGGAATAAATGAAGCCTTTAAGAGTTTAATAGCGATAGAAACCTTGGAAGGAATTCATTAAATGTTAAATAAATGAATCCAAAAAATTCATTTTCCAATAAATGAATATTTTTAAAGTATATATGTGTGTGTGTGTTTGTGTGAGAGTGTGTGGAATAATGTCAGAGTATGATTTTAAAGTGGAAATTTTAATATTTATTGATTTTCTTTAGAAGGAGTTTTTTAATAACACTATAAGATTGGGAGTTCTACTTTAAATTAAGAGAAGAATTTAAAAAGTGAAGCATATTTAAGGGTGCGTAGTTGAAAATTATTAGAAGACTATTTGAAGGAGTTTTGTAAAAAGCAAATATTAATTATCGAGTGTTTTAATAAAATGAAAGTTAATGAAATTAATTTAAAAGAATAAATCACTAACGCATGGTATCAATAGAAAGGGTACAGCCAAACATATAGCAGAGATATAATGGGAGGGAGAAGTACTCCTACAAAAAATCCTTTTTTAGCGAATGTTTTAACATTTTATCTTAACTTCTCTACAAGTCTTTCGTAATTTTATTCCCTAGAGAATGTGATTCCGAGAGGACCTAAAATTGTATGCTCATCCATCATACATTTTGTAAAAATAATATTTAATACTTGACATTGAATAAAATCTATAAGAATAAAAATATTATTATTAGTGTTGGTTTGTTTAAAACTTATTGACAGCTTAACTACAGGACCGATTTAATGAATTCTGTACAGAATGATCCTTAGACATCCGAACGTAACACAGAATATAAAAATAATACGGTAACATCAGGGGGAAGTTCCCCTCATACAAAGCTAATTCTAATTAAAAATCTAAACTTAAAAATTTGATACCAATCACTAACTAAGGAAACTGCTTTACTGAAAAAATGTAGGACGGCTGCGATCAGGAGGAGATGTACCGCCAAAACAAAGTCAATTTTAATTATCAAATATGCGAGTGTTTTAATATTTGGCACCAACATTTTTCTTAATTAACAGTTTTACTGGACAAAATGTAGGGAGAATAGAATCAGAGGAACAGTACCCATTACAGGGAGAGTTTTAAATTTGTTTACCAATTTGGAACTGCAGCACCGGAAAAATTGTAGGAGGAAAAGGACCAAGTGGAGAGGTACCTTCCAGATAGCCAATTTGAATTATTGAATGTCGAAAAAAAAAAAAACAGCGAAAGATTGAAAAATTGGTTTCAATCTTTGCCTCAAGGAACTGCTTAACTGAAAAGGATATAGGATGAATAGGATTAAGGAGAAAGATAGGCCGCATACAATGCAAATATCTGTTTTGGATTACAGGGAGAGTTAAAAACTGCATAAATTTAAAATGGGCGATTTAGGAAAATTTTTTCTGAATTAATAAGGGCGGAGAATTTTTGTACAGCAAAGCGCATCAGTTAAAAGCAAGCCTATCTGGATTTTTTCAGTAAATTGCTTACTAACCGTTATAAGACATTTGACTCATTGCAAATTTGTTTTTTAATTTGAAACTATAGAATCGGGGTATCTTTTGAAATTTTTGCTTTGACATTTCTTTCTCCTCCAAATACTTGAGAGTTTTGAATTACGAAATTCCGGCAGAGCTTGTGTAGAAAGTGTTAACAATTAGAAATATATATATATATATATATATATATATATATATATATATATATATATATATATATATATATATATATATATATATATATATATATATATATATATATATATATATATATATATATATATATATATATATATATATATATATATATATAGTCCAGAGAAAACAAATTTTAAAGTGAAAAAATATTGTCACCTTTTTTTGGAAAAATCGAAAAAAAAATCCAATTTATATTTAAATTTCTATTTAAAAAGAGTAAGATTGTAATAATTAGATATGACTGACCTTATATTACCATTGCATAGGAATAACAAATTATGGACCGACCCTCGTTGAATCTGAAATGATAATTTGTGCTTGTATAAAATATACTTATTCAAATATGTTCATCATACTGACAAATATGAGAGATTGATGCAATTTAAATTAATTTTCAAAAGTGGGGGTTTTATGAGCACTGTAGGAACTAATAAGGCGATCCTCGCAAATTTTAGTTTGGTGTTATCAGCTTTTATAAATCTTAAGCATTGAAATATCATTACTATACTATTTTTTTGAGTTTTTTGCACTTTAAAGTGATTTTCCGAATTGGGCCTCTATATGGCGTGTGGATTTGGACTGATCGTTAAAGTAATTTAATTTATGAAAGTTTTTTTTTTACATTTATATGGAAGCTAGCTAAAATTTTATACCAAACATGTCCAATTTCAATAGGCTTCGTCCTAAAATAAGAAATAATTGTGCGTACCAAATTTTATCAAAATATTTTAAAAGCTGCACATTGTAGAGTGTTCATCGGTTAATACTTAAATTAGGGTGTAAAAAACATATTTTCTGTATGTTATAAACATCAGCACAAACGCATAATACCCCAATATGCGTTTGTAAACAGGAAACTTTTTAGGATAATAACAATAATACTTGTTCCAAATTTTATTAAGCTCGAGACGAGATAAACAAGACAAACAGACGGGAATAGATAAATTGACCGATATTTTGAGTTGATGCAAGAATTTATATACTTTATATACAAATGGCATGACAATCTGTATACACTCTCATCACGTGTTATTGTTTCGGGTGAAGAACGAAGTTTGCCGAAATTTAAAATTAAATAGTTTTGAAAGGATTTGTTAACTCCAAAATCATACAAATTTAGTGTATTTAATGTATGGAAAAATATAAAGTTCTGGACAAAAAAATCTTTTCTCAGTGTATAAATGTCGCAACTTCTTTAAAAAAATCCCATAAATGAGTTTTTTTCCAAAAATCTACCTTTAGACGAGTATAAATTTTTAAGGGATTCATGTACGGTTATGACTTCATTATTTTTTTAGAGTTTTGCAGGAAATATGACACTAATTTTGAAATATTTTGATGGACCTTTTTAAAGCCTACTGACATGAAACCACATAAGAAACAGAGGTAAAAAATAGGTTAAAAATTACTTGTTATATGGGTTTATAGGGACTATCTGCTTTCCTAATTCTTTTAATCAACATACCCGAGGTGGACACTTTTAGAGGGTTACCCACTATGTCTCAGTCAATATAGTGGTATATGCTCTCCCAAATAAATTTAGAAACATCCGAGCTCTTATCACTTGAGATTTTAATTATATATATCTATGATTATTAGGCATATATGATTATTTCGGTCTAAATAAATATTGATATACAATTAAATCTAATTCTGAAAATCGCCCTTTCTAGTATAGGTCCTGTATAAATCCCGATATTGTGATCGTAATAATCGTCCATGTGTTAAATTCGAAAGACCGCTGTTATATTTTATTTTGGAGTTTAGAACTCCTAAAGTTTTTCGACCATAACCAAAGAAGTTCTACAGTAATAAACTGATGAAGACTTAGTTCAATGTACATTGTTATTGTTGTTGTGTTAAGCGCTTGATTTCATTTTTTTTTTATTTTTTTAATCAGACCTCAGGTCTTTTGGAAGAAATGGGCAAAAAAAGAAGTAAAAAGTCAAATATTTTGTTTACATATCAATCAAATATTGACACAAAAAATAAAGAAACTAAACATACGCACACTAACACACAAAACGGCATCACACGTTCATAATCTATAAATGAAAACACACACATTAGATACATATGAACAAATTGTTTTTTTATTTCAAATTTTCATTATAAAGCTTACACACACACGTTTATATAAATTCATAGTAACCGGAAAACGGAAGTGGCCTTATTTCAAAGACAAACCTTAAGCTGTACTATTAAAAAACGCACACAAACAAAAGCACTTAAATGACTGGCCCCCTTCAATCTTTTATGGTTTTGATTTTAACGAAATTGAAATTGAGAGGGAAAGAGAGAGAGAGTGAATAAAAAGATTTGTTGTTAAGGCCTAAAGAGAAATAAAATGAAAGTGATTTTTGGTTACTTTTTCTTAAGAAAATAAAGATCCTGCTGGGTTTTCTTTTCAAAAAGAAAAGAAATCAAAGACTTTTGAAAGGATTTTTTTAGAGGAGGATAATAAAAGGAAGTAAAAAAAACTTGAAGGGGGTTTAATGAATCCCAGAACATTCCGATATTTTCCGATTACCTTTAAATAATGCAAGCTCCTAGTGGGTCCACCAAATGGAATTGGTTTCTTTGGATATAAAATTATTTAAAAACAAGTAAGAATGCTATATGTTTGACTAGGCCGAATCTTTAGTACCCTCCACCACGAATGATATAGAGATAAATGTGGGAGCATATCGAAAATTCTGCTAATAGGAAAATGCTATTCCCCCATGTTCTTTTCCAAAATTACGTAGTCCAAAATAATTTGTTAATATGACAAAATTACCTGTAACAGTTTCGGTAAATATCAGGCGAATCTTCCCCCGCGACCTATCCAAAATTTCAGGATCTCATACTTTTCCAATTCAACTCAGCAACACCTGAGCACCAACAGGTAAAATTTCACTACGATATCTCTAGCATTTCAAAAGCTACAGACTTACATCCAAAACGCCAAATGATGACTTTTGTGTCTGGCCTCCTATATCTATCTGAGTAAATGTAACGTGTGTGTGTAGTTGTTATTTTCTACTGTTTGCATAAAGTATTTTAAGCCTTAAAAAATAGAACTCTTACCTTTCAAACAAATCTTTGACATGTTGGTTTTTGTTTTTGCTTATTCTTCTTCTGAAGAGAATTTTAAAGGTCACTTTAGTGTGTCACTATCTGTGTGGGTGGGTATGTGTATGTGTATTTTAGTTATTTCCGTTATGTTTATGAAATAATGAAAAACCCAAAAATCCCGAAAAGGAAACATGACAACTTCAAATAAAAAAAAAGGAAAATTGTTTCTTCTTATTTTTGGGGTACTTGGGCGTCAGGCGATATTACCAATACAATAAAAAGAAATCACATAAACTATAGTGGTAAAATAGGATAATTCACACACAGTTACAAATCAATTTGTCAATTGACAATTATTTTAAATGTGTGTTTTTCTCTCTTTTTTTGCAGCTTAAAAAAATAGAGAAATAAGTTCGAATGTTATTTTCGGCTGTGCCGAATCTTAAAATACCCTCCACCACTAATTGTATGCAAAAATTAACATAATTCGTTTATCAGCTCCAAATGTCGATTAGGAAAAAGGCCCCTGTAAAAGTCTTGGTACCGAGCTATGGATATTAATGGCCCATTTTATTAAAAAATGTTAAGGAAAAGTAATTAGAAAAAATCGTTTTATTATAAGTTTTATGGGCTCAAAACTGTTTTCCGGGAAGCGGCCTTATATGGGAGCTATAGCAAAATATGGACTCATACTGTTCAAATCAATAATGTATATTTAGGAGAGTTAGAAAATTAATTGTACCGAATTTCAAAATAATTTTTCCTTGTTTAATACTTCTTTAGGTTCAAACTCCTTTTCGGGAAGTGACGTTATATGGGAGCTATATCAAAATATGGACCGATATTAATTAAATAATAACATATATTCGTGACGATTGTGCCAAATTTCAATAGAATCGGTTCATTTAAGAGTTTATATAAGCTGTAAACAATATTCCGGGAAGGGCCTTATATGGGGAACTACGTCAATTAATGAACCGAGTACAAGCTAGTTTTTGTTTGGTTCATCATTATATCAAAATAAATATGAATGACAAATTTCAGTATATTAAAAATTCCGACCCATATTGCACACAGATTTTGGATGTATCAAAATTTTGCATATCTCAGTCTATAAATCTTTTTCTATTGGTCCGATTTTGATGATTTTTGTACGATGGTGAATTCTCTACAACTGTATATTATAGTTACTTTTATTACAGTTAACCTTTTGTTGAAAAAAAATTTAAAAATTCTTTTTCGAAATTTTAATTTTGTCTCAGATATCGGTCTATATCATTTGCTTTAAATAGGACACTTTTTAGGACAATAAACAAATTAGTGTAGGCATGAGAATGTTCAAACAGGCAGACGACTTAGAATTTGATTTGATGAAGAATATTTATACTTTATTGGGTTTGAGATGATTCCTTCTTACGTTACACACGAAACGAGAAAGTTAATACACCCTCTCCACCACTTGTGATGGTGTAGGGTATAAAAAAAAATTCTACACGTGCGTTTAATATTTACATTTGTATTGGTTTGTTTTGTAATTTTATTGTCAGTTATTTTGTGTTGTTTGGACACTACAAACGGATGTTATTTCGGCTGTCCTTAACTGTAATACAGGATCTGTTATGTTAGTTATAAATTATTTATAAACATCAAAATATTTGGATGCGTGTGTTTGTTAATTTGAGTTAAAAGTGTTTGAGGCATTTTTCTTTACATTCTGACAGAGTTTGAGTTTATCAATTGCAGTGGACTCTATTAGAAAAAGGCTTTTAATTAAAGATTTTGGAGTTATAGTTTAATAAAAGCAGTTAAAAGGTATAGTAGTTTTTTTAAAGATGTAATATTAGGTCATAAGGGTACCCAAAGTCCATACTCAGAATATTAAGTGAATTTTGGAGGTTCAAAATGATCACCAGACTTCAGCTTTAAATATCTAAAATAAAATGTTTTGTCCAAATAGAGGGTTCGGAAGGGAAGGGGCTTCTTATGGGAGCTATGTCAGTAATGACCTCAGCACAATCTAGTTTCTTTGATGTTATTATTGTAACAATATATATTGCAAATTATCAAAAAAAAAAATGCGACCCATAAGACACACAGGTTTTTAATGTATAAAAACTTTGCTTATTTAAATCTATAAATTTTGTCTATTGATCCGATTTTGATGATTTTTTGTGATTTTTATAACTGTATATTATGGTTATATTTTTTATTTAAATAAATTCCTACAGAATTATTTCAAAACAAATCGATTAGGAAACACTGAAATATAAAGTTGACCAATGTGCTGCTTGTTTTGGTATGACTCAACGCATTTGTTCGATAGTAGTGTACACTAGTGCATATTCCTATTAATGCACATAACATCTTTCAAAAGGGTATATTTCATATACCCTCCACCACCCTAAGAAAGGAATCACCCAAGACCCCATTATTTACATATATTTCTTGCATCAAATCTGAGTCGATTTATGTTCATCTGACTGTCTATTGCTGACATGCTCACATCCACAATAATTGACCGAGCTCAATTAACATTTAGCATCATATTTGCTATTGTCCTGAGAAGTTTATTATTTTTGAAAGAGCAAAATGGTTCAGTGTGTTTGGGGTAGAATAAAATTTTGCCATAAATAATTCTTATATCTCATGTATGTTTAAGGGAGACTCGATGGTATTAAATGAGATTCGGCATAGCCGAAAACAGCATTCTTATCAGTTTTTCTAATTTTAAGTTTAACTGTCATTTTTCATGTAGTTTTTCCTATAAACGCACTTAAGTATATCAGCCTCTATAGAGTCATTAATAATTTGTGGGATGATCTTTTGCTGTGGTTTACCTGAAAATACGGTTAGAGATTGATTGTGCATGATTGTGGAGTTCTCCTAAATGTTCTTTTTTAAGTAGCTCTCTTAATGCTATTATCCTTTCATTTTTGGCATTTTTGATAAACTTTTTGGGCCATGTAATCCCACAAGTTTCCATGGGCTTTAAGTCGAATGCAGGCATTCCAGTTCAACAGAAGTATGCTGTTGACTTTATAGCAGCTTATCTTGCTGGATAACAATCTTCACCATTTTTCATCCCAAAAAGAGAGAAG
>PYHX02000494.1:21497800-21524742 GCA_004302925.2 Cochliomyia hominivorax
TTTGATTAAGTACTTTTCGAAGAGCTCGATATATTCCATGTGATCATGTCTTGTATCTTAATATTTTTCCCCAAGAAAACCTTGACTTTTTCTGCTTCAATATTGTGATCGTTTGTTTTTGTTAATTAATATCCTCTTAAGAATTATTGTCTTTGCCGCTAAGTTGCCAGATTCAATAAAGTGGGTAGTATACTTCATGTTCTAGTTATCCTTTTTTTTCCCCAGAAGCCCCGGTAATATTTGTATGAATTCCATATGATCTAGTCTGACATTCTTGACTCTGCTTGAATATTCTGGTCGTTTTGAGGTGATGTTACGATTTTAGACAAAAATATTTAAGAATGTTTTTGCACCCTTCACTACTACAAGTGGTGATTATGGGAAGTATTTGCTATTTTCTGAAAAGTTCCCTATTTAAAACCGGCAAATCGGTTTAGTATTATAGATATGTGAGACAACCTCCTTAAACTGAGTTTACCCGTTTTCATGCTTATAAAATTGTCATGATATTGCCTTTGATATGAAAAAAGTTACATATGGAAAACAAAATTTGATAGGGAACGATGGAGAGATATTCCCCTTACAAACGGAACAGTTAATATCGCATATCTCTTTCTCATGAAATTTGGAAGATGGATAAGCCCTTTGTTACAAAATAATTTATATAAAAAATTTCAGATAGAGCACGGGGGATTGTCATCTCCCATACTAACGATATTTTCAATATCGTCTATCGCTGAAACTATTACAGGAAATTTTATAAAAAGTTGGCGCGTGGATGAAGTGTTAAACGGAATGCATTATAGACAACGTAATTTTGGGAAAACACAACGGAGTGGTAACCTCTTACGAGCGAAATTTTCATTATGTTTCTAAAATTTTTTCTTAACCGGTCGTAGCATAGCCGAATATAAAACTCTTACTTATTTTTAATAATTTTGTTACTTGCTACCACAAGAGAAGTGCAAGTTTTTAGATTGTATTTGGACAGTGATAGAACCTTTCAAATATATACCTAGAATTTCAGAGGGCCTTAGTACCCAGACCACATAGAAACATATTCTTCCCCAAATCACATAAATAATGTAAACGGTTCAAAAGTTGTACAACCAATTATTTTAAAAACAATGAAAAATGAAACAATCACTCAAGATCGGCTATATAATACCCTACATCAATACACCTTTGGACTCGCCGTCATATTCTTTTAAAAGATTTTCATGATATTCGAAAGTCATATAATAGGGCAATAGGAAATTACGGATCGACCTTCGTAAAATGATATATTGTTTTCCGGTTGTTTAAATCTTAAATATACGAAATGTTATAAAAAACTAATTTTTGAAAAAAGTGGTCCTGCATGGGATCTACGGTCAATCATTGACCGATATTCTTGAAAGTGCGCATGTAGATTTAAACTAATAAATAGTTGTGCCAAGTTTACTTAAAGTATTTAATTTGAGTTTAAAGGGCTTAAGACCCCATTCAGGAAATATTTTTACGAAAGCTCACTGAAATTTTGGATCGATCATCACTATTTCCAAAAAAAAAAAATAACGCTAAATGGCGACCGCTGCATGGAAAAAAAGCTAGAATACAATGTGTCCTAATCGCTATTTTCTAAAATAATTCCGAAACTTTTGAACCGTCAGAGAAATAAAATTAAACTGAACTGAGGTGTTTTGAGTTGTTTTGGAATAGTTAGACCTTTACTTGGTCAGATGAGTAGTCAGTGACTCTACCAATATGGCCACCTCGTTCTGTTGAGTTTTAAAAAGTTCGGGAAAAATTAATTTATTAATTGTGACTAAAGACATTTCATTTATAAATAGTCCTTTAAATCTCTTTAAAAAGATTATCCTTCATACATTCCGAGATTTTTTTCCAGTGCCTCTTTTGGGATCATATGACTTCCAAAAAAAAACTTCATCTTACATGGTTTGCTGCAGTTGTTTTGCGTCTTCTCATGTATTCTTACATAGATTTTAAAGTATCTAACATTCCAGGGTGTTTCTTAGCCACCCAGGTCTTGAACATGTTTATTTTCCGTTTGTTTTCGGAAAATATGGCAAATACAATCACGTGATTGTATTCGATACCAACCAAATTTCTCTTCCATATAACAGTATTGATTTTTCACATATTCTTTGCTTTGGCTGCATCTCCATATTTTCTTCAGTGTTCCAAATGCCCCTCTCGCTTTATTGAGCCCCTATAACGCCATTTTTAGTCACTACATTGCTCAGAAAACAGAAACTTTCTACATATCCAAACTGGATAGCCTTGCAATATGTTGTTGTCTGTCATTCTCATTCCTTTGGTTTTCATGAGATTTATTTCAAACTTCATAATTGCGCGACAATCTTTCCAAGTCTTATAATTTTACTTGCATGTTGGAAATCTTGTGCGAGAACAGACATATATTATCGCCATAATTCAAATTCCCTTATTGACGTTAGATACTCTATGTGACTCTTGTGCTAGAACAGACACATATTCTCGCCATAATTAAAATTCCTTTATTAACGTTAGATACTCCTCTTCTCTCTGAAAAGGCATCACTCATTATGTCATCCAGCACAATGGCGAGGTGGGGGGAGTTATCACTGTTTTTACTACAGCATTTGTTTTAAATGGTTGGCCGATATTGCCGTTATGAAGAAGTGAGAGTTCAACATCCTCGTACAAATCTCGGATGACTCGTATTAACTTCTGGGGTTAATCCTTTTTTAGTACTTTCCATATGGTAGTTCGTCTGAGGGTGAAGAAGGAACAGTAAGTTTTAATGATTTTGAAGTCAATATATATATTTGTATCTTTGTTTCATTGGCTAACGGGATTAATATGGATCCTTAATATACCTTAGTTGAAAATACAATCTAAACCAGGCTTCCTTTAGACAGCTTAGCTGTCCTTCAAACCACCACCTTCCCTATCATCACATCAACTTCCCAATTATATCCTAAATCAAAGGAAAGGAAAACTTTTTAATATCCACTTCATATCCTTTTATTCCTTTGTAAAACATAAAGTTTCAACAACTTGATCTTTTTCATGATTTGTGTTTAATTAGAAATTAAAAGAAAGTCAAGTTTGTAAGTCAGCAATCTGTCGAATGCGGCAAGTGATTTTAATAAGGCAAATATTAATTAAAAGGAAACTCTTCCTCTTCTTCTTCATTATCAACAACAATAATAATAAAAGTAAAAAATAATAATCAAACACAAACTCTTCTCAGTCAGTTCATCCAAAGAACGACATAACGTTGTTGGTCTTAATAAGCATCTTTTAGCATTTTGCTCCAATGAGCTCATAAGTAAAATATGTAAATGGCCCAAAGAAGGAGGTAAAGAAAATGTTGTTAACTTCATGTTGTAAAAAGGTCTTTATTTAAATAATTTCTATGTAAATTTGTGTAGTCTTCATTGCGCTATTTTTTCCTCGTCTTCATTTTCCTCTTCTTCATGTTGTTGATATAAAATGTTGAATAAGCAGCGTGTTGTATGGAAGAATGAATGAAGCAAACAACCATCCAACCAACCATGCAACATAATGGTGAATGTATATAAATGAATTAACAACGTGCTGAATAAATGAAAGGATAATAAGGATGCTTGACATAAACAACAAATTGCATTAACCAGGGTTATAACCCCATTATAAGTAGACAGTCATGGCTAAATATAACACACACAATTTGCAACTTTAAAGGCGGTTATATTTACTATAAATCTAATTATTCATATTTAAAATCAACTAATGAGAACTTTAATTGGCGGTTGGGGCTTTTCTGGTGGTGAAAAATTATGTTTTAAGAGAAAGAGATGATGGAAAAGTTAAGTAAAAAGTCATTATTCCCTGAAAGTGAAACGCAATTTCGAAAGCGTTCCTTAACACATTCTTCGTCATCTGAACTTCCTCACTTGCAATTAGATGGTGAAACTGTTTGTCTCACTTTCACAAACTTCCTTTACTCATGTCAACAGATTGTCGAATCCAGATTCATTCGAGGCTCATAGAACTCTTCAAATACTAAGAAAATAGGAATAACAGGAGTAAGGAAATGTGTGATTATTTCATGTACGAGATATACATCTGACTTTCTCCTCAAGGATAAAATTAAATTCGTAAACTTCTCCCTCTCAAAGGCTGATTATATTTCGAGATAATTTAAGAGATTTTAAAATATTTGATAACTTCAAATGTCTCTAGTCCAATGCTGACTTACAATACCGTTTGGGCACATTCACAATAGTAGTTTCAATAGCTTTCTTGGAAAAGTTTTAACCTGGGGCCTACAAGATTGTACATGAACCATATCACCAAAGATATCTTGAAGTTACTCTCACTACTTACAAGAAATATGCAGTAAGACTCAGATTATTCTTGTTGCATTGTTGCACTTGGAAGAATTAAGAAAACAATTTTTCAAATGTTTCTCTCTGGAAAAAAATCCTTAGAAAGTAAAACTAGAATTCGAACGAGAAGTAGCACATGATAGGGAAAATTAACTGGAGTCAAGGCAACAGTAGGGAGTTGTATGATCATGATATAACAGGGTCATTGAATCCTCATAGTGCATGTGCATCTAAAGTTTTACATAACCTCAAATATTCCAAAGTATCAAAAGAGCCAAATATATCTCTACTGGTCCCCCAAAAATTCAGAGGATTGGTAAAAGCCTTGTTATTATTTTGCACTCTCTTATAAAAACGGAATAGAACTTGCAATAACTGGAGAGGAATGTATCAGCATTGAGGAAGATAAAGAAAAGACTTGAAAACAAAATGAAAAGGAGGTTCCCTACCAAACACTCCATGCATCATAATAGAAGTATCTCACGAGCAAGTGTGTTTTTTTTTAATCATTGCGAATACAAACAAGGATCCAGAAGCGAAAATGATAATGACATAGGAAACGAAGTCTATTCAGAAGAAGAGAAATTTAATGATATTTCGAGTTTAAGGATTTTGGATATAATCGCCAACATACAGTTTGGAAGTGATTTAACCAAATTCATAAGAATGAATATTCTGAGTCAAAGCTAATAAGTTGGGAATGTGGACAGCTTCTGATATCTATCTATGTAGACTTATAACAAAAGCCAAAGTAAGTGAATAAGGAGAATAAAAATTCCTTGCGAGTTTCGAAACCCTACGATGTAGCAGTGTGCAATTTTATTTTATGGAGGATTCTAAAATAACAACAACAAACCCTTTAAAATGGAGATGAATTGGAAACCGTATTTACAAAAGATGCCTCGACAATTTTCCATTTTAAAATATAATATTTTTGGCTTCTTAACTACATGTAGCAATCCACATGGAATTGCTCAGACTTTTTGTATTAACGATATCGATGTGTTTACAATTCTTTAGATCCTATTGGGAACCGATTGACTTTGAATGACTTTCCATTGCCATTGCACAATGTTTATCAGTCCGGCTGTCTGCGAATAAAAATTGCCATACATAATAAATTTGGACCAAGGACGATACCTCTTGAAATTGGTAATGATTGGCTTGATATTACTAATTGGCAACAACTAACTGCTGATAAGATGTTCTGGGAACTCCTCAGAGTTTTTATGTTTCCAATTAAGTTAGTTTGTTACATTTCTATTCGATGTGTTTACAATTTTTCATAACGATCGATGTGTTTACAAGTGAACCGATTGACTTGGAATCACTTTCTGTAGCCATTTCAGGATGTTCATCCGTCACGATGTAAAAGTTGCAATTTTAGAAATTGCAATACATAATGTATTGTAAATTTGGACCAAGGGCGATACCTTTTGAAATTGATAATGATTGGCTGAATATTTAAATTAGCTGCTGGTAAGACGTTCTGGATTAAAAATTATAAAATATGAAAGTATTGGAAAAAATGTAGAAGTATATATCGAAAGATTGGTTCCAAAATGACCATAGATAACCCACTAATAAAAATCAGTTTGGAGTTCGAAAATCTCAAAAACATTATTAGATTGATTGACTTCCAAAAATCAGCGATTTGTTTCCGACTTTCTTATAAAGATTATTGTACCTGAGACAGGTTTCCCATCAGCAATCAATTCGACTTAAAGCACTGGAAGCCATTCAAATGCTTAAGCTCCATCTAAAAGCTATAAAAGGAAATCTGTTTATGATCCTTTAAGAATAAGAAAATAATTGTAATAATCGCTTTATAAAACACGCCCGTTCCATTAAAGTGTTCTCCATGTAAAATTTTTAATTGCCTTTTTTAAAAACTAAATATTTCCATATTTCAGTCATCAGAAAGAAGTACAATTATTAGCGTATCCAATTTAACCAATTTAAATTTGTTGCTCATTAAATACAAAAAAATTAACCCCCTTTTTCCAAAACTGCCATTAGAGTTTCTTCTTCTTACTTTTCTTTTTCTCAGAAAGTTACTTAATTAACATAAAAATTAAATATTCCTACTTTAACAATATTTTACGCTGTATCCTTTTTAACTTCCTTTTCCAACAACTCATACAACAACTCGTGAAAATGAAGCTGCTGCTGAGATTTTTTGAAAGAAAACTCAACAAACTATAAACCTGAGTGGCTTTTCATAATAATAAAAAATAAAATGTCTGTCTTACGCGTGGCAGGATATAAAGGAAAAAAACGAAATAACCTAAAAAAAATTAAAATGGACAGACATTCTTTTACAGGCTTTCATTTTACAATTAATGTTATTTGATGTTTTAGAAGGATACAAAGCGAAACCGCTCCATTTTCATTTCTTTTCGCTTTTCTTACATTTTCATTAAACGAAATAAAACAGCAAAAGGAAATAACGATGACGAAGAGTTAATAATAAGCTGCAAGACCTTTAGATAAAAGACAACTCTAAGAATATATAAATAGAAAGGACATTATATCCTTTGGCCATATCAAATACATATTTATGAATAATTAAAATTTCTTACAGGGAGAGAAATTGAGAAGAGGCAGGTCGAGGAGAAGCGTGTTAGAAAAATGGCTTGTGGTTATAAAATGGTAATGTCAGGACGAAAAGTGGTTTTATTTATATTTTCTCCTTTCTTTTCCTTGTTGGGTTGTGGTTTCCATTCTTTTCAAACGTTTCAAAAAGTGTTGAGTAGTTAGTTGAGGTTTTCATTTGTCATTTTCATCATAATGTTTGTTATTTTATGCTGTAAAGAGAAGAGAATGACAAAAAATTGCAATTATTTAAATTAGTTTTATTTATTATGAAGAGGGTCGGGTGATTTAGAACTAAGTCAAGAAAGTCCAAAAATTTATATTGAGTTTTCACGAGGCATTTAAATCTAAAATCTAAAACTATAGCTTCTTCCTAATGAGAGAATAAGTGGGATGAGCGTTCTACTCGTTAGCGAGATAATAAGTTGGCTCTTGTTGCCTCAGAAATCCGTCAGGAAGATTTGGTTGGTTCTCAAATTTCATCTATAAATCTCTTGAATATTATCATTTCTTACGTTCCACGGTACTCGCGTTTCAGTTCTTGAATGTGCTCCCTGTATAATGTCGATACTCGCGATAATCACCATTCCCAATTGTTGAATGTCATAATTCCAGAAAAGTCTTGGTACACTATTATAGAGGTTAAATTCATTGTTAACCCTTAGTTCGGAACTACCCACATTTATCTACCGGAATTTTCGTATCTCAGGAATAAACTACTCGGTGCAACCGAACTTTGACTACAACAACGTGATCCAATTAATGCACATTTATACGACTGAGTGTAACAGTAACAAAGTTTTCCTTTTTTTAACGTGAAACTTTTTCATTTATTAACATGCTTTTCCAGTTACGTAGCCTTTTTTACATACATCAAAGAATATGTATCCTATTGGCTAGATCCATTGAGTCGTTCACAATTGTAGCTACAGCGTGTAATCCCCAAATGTCGCTATAGCGACACAAGTGAAGACCAGTTGCGGGTTTCGAAATAAACAATATAAAATTTCATGGTGGCAAAAACCATTTTAATTAGTGAATTAAGATGGTATCCTTAAATCTCTTCCTGGTCTAGGTACCATTATAATGTGAGATCTAACAATTTATTGAAAAAACGCCATCTTTCAAAATCACATTGAACATTATTGGCACCACGATTATTTCCATTTGCGGAAGGGTTTTGATCAGTATTCCACCTAATAACTTTCAAGATGCTTTCTTACCAACGTTATTGATTCTCATAGCTTCGGTTTAGCAGATATTTATTTCAAGTCCAACATTGCACGATTATTTTTCTGAGTCTTTTAATTTTGTTTGAGTGTTCGATATCTTCACCGAGATGCATATAAGACTGCTCTTTTCCCTAAGCAGACTCTTCTCATTATATCATCAGTTTTACTCCAACAATTTCTTGGTCTACGCAACTCCTTTAGACCAAAATAATCGCCTTGTTAGTTTTACTTTATTTTGCTTTAAAGTCTCTCTCACATGGTTTGATTTGTGATTTCTAGATCTTTTATAAGAGAATAGTAACGATCGAATTAGGATCCAACTAAACATTGTCAATAAGCAATTTGAAAAATGTTCCAAAAGAGAAGCAATATTTGTTCGCAAATGCGACCGACAAAACCGTGAATAATGTCCACAGTTAAAAAATGATAATAAACTTCACAGGACTACAAAATGCGAAGATAGATCTGCACGAAATATGTTTTAAAAACGATGCTAACGCATACTGCAACTTAACAATGAGTGAGAAATTCGTTTCAACATTGTGACAATGTTAAAATGCCATCATGAGCTAATTGAGAACTTATGTGATATTAAGAAAAGTAATCCGGTCAATGATAATGTGTGTTCCCGAAAATTTCTTTCTAATCATTATTTCCTTAATTTCATAATTAAAAAAAAAATCAAATGACTTTTCTAACAACCCCCGTATTCAGTCATTTCCGCCGTTTCTAAGCCATTTACATTTACAAAGCAACTTGGTCCTCGTTCATTTGCATTGTTTCTTGGCATAATTTAATATTCGCCCATTAAGTCCGCCATTTGAAAATGACTAAATAAAAGACGACAAACAAACAGTTCTTGAGTTTGCGCCTGTTTTCTTTTTTTCTTATAATTTTATTAATTTTGCTGCTTATGATGGTTCTTTGCTGTGAGATTCACTTTAATGATTCTTTTGTTTTATTCATTAAAGCCTTCATTAGTGGGTGGATGACAGAATGGTTGAGTTTGGATGAAAGTGGTGCAAATGTTTGCCTTTGTTTTTTTGATGGTGGTAGTTAACGGGAAAAGAGCTTTATTTAAATTTAGTTTTTTACAAAAAAAATTTATATTATTTCAGTGTTTGTTAAATCATTATAATTATACAAATAAATTTTGAAAAGCTGAAGAGAGTGAGAAAATATAATAAAATAAATTTATGAGTTTGAAAGAAATTAAAAATTCATTATCAGAAATAAAAAACACCAGAAATTAAAAATCAAATTAGAAAAAAAGGAATTTTGGTTGAGAGCCAATTTATTCACAAAGGGAACATTTTTTTATAATTAAACTCTACATCAGCAATGGGATGTTGGAGTTATAAGCGATTTTGCAAAGAACCACCACTTTAAGTATACCGATTGAAGCAGCGATTTAATAATGTCCATCCATCCGTCTGAATGATTTTATGTCTGCTTCTCCATGTAACGTGGTGAATGGTCTACACAAGGAGGCACTTTAGAACGATCTCATTCGAAATACTAAATTAAATCGTGTATTACACGCAATTGATAAACAGCAAGAGATCGTACCATAAATAACTGTACCCACCATACCAGAACCACATCAGGAAAATTAATGGATAAGAACTATATATGGCTAGAGGAAGTCCTGTTTAGATTGAGTTTATAGTCAAGGTGTAATTTTTTCGACTATGCCTAATCTTTAATATCCCCTATCCCGATCAATTTAATTGTTAAAACATGTTCAGATTCTGCTTATAATCGGGTACTATTCCCCGAGACCTTACTAACCTAAAATGGCAATGCTCTAAAATTCTTCAAATTTTCAATAACAATTTCAGGCCTGCGATATTAAAAAATGTTTATAAAGAGCTTATAACTACCTCGTGCCATATTCACAAATTTCTTAGTCCTTAATATTTTTCTATTAAATTTTCCCAAAAAGTTGCAATGATTTTACAAGTTTTGTTATTGGGGTACACTACTTCCCCGCGTCCTATCCGCAAAATTTCGTAGTCTACAATAAAGTGTCGTCAAAGCACTATTCAGGTGACAAATTGCGTTATATTTACAGCATAATTTGTATACGTTATATAGGGGACATCCCCTCTCCCATGTCCCATCCAAAATTTCATTGTGCCAAATTTGAAGAAAATTTAACAAGCCACTCAATCATAATTGATGTTCAAATTTTTTTCTGTTTTAAGAGGTTGTCTCAGATATCGGTCTATAGCTTATATTCTATAGAATCAATTTTGTCAGTTTTAAATAGCAAACATTTTAGAACAATTAAAAGATTTCATTGAGATGTGTGGATGTTAGTGTGCCTACAACAGACATACGGACATAGCTAAATCGCTTCAGAAATTGATCTAGATGATTCCTTCCTTTTTTTTTAGAAGGATATGCCTTCTCAATTAAGAAGTGATTTTTGACGAGTTTTTAAAATATCAGCATACTCGAGGTGGTAAAAATTGGGGGGTCATCAACCCGGTTCCTGCCTAGATAGGCACCTTTGCTTCTCCCTCGCAACTCAAAAACACTTCAACTCTAACCATGTGAAATTTCTTTGAAATATCTCTAACGATTCAAAAGTTATAAAATTATTTCCAAAAAAAATGGATTTGCACACGTACAGTGTGTCCATTACTGTCTTTTTTCGAGAAAAACAGGGAAAAGCTAAAAATATCTTTCAGCTCACAGTAACCTTCACAAAGTCCTTAATAACTAATTGTAGTTTATCCATCAATTCCAGTTAAAAGGAAAGAAGACATTTATTTCTTAAATCACATTAGAAATATGTAATATTTCGAGAAAATAACTATTAAAGGACATACATTCACATATACGGACATATTAAGTGAAAATTAGATTTATACATTTTTATTTTATATTAAATTAACTAAAGAAATCTTTGATAAAACGGGAAAAAATCATATATATAAGACCCTTTTTATATTTTAGCAACAACTCTACTCTATAATTTATTAAAAAAGGACATCATAACATATCATTTTCACATAAACACACACACGCACACACATGAGCGAACATGCATAAGAAATAAAAACTGCATAAGTATGAGTAACAACTACTTATTATAAAAGAAGAAAAGCCTAAAAGGAAACCATTAGGAAAAACTTCAAAAAAAAAAAAATAAGGACAAAAGTAAAGACACATGTTGCCACCAAAGTAGACGGGTAATGTAAAGGACACATAAAACTAAAAAAGGACCTCGTGTACATTTAATGTTAAACTAATTACTTATCATAGAAAAAATTATTATTATTTAATAAACACAAAATATTAAGCTGAAAGATTAAAAGCAAAGATAAAAGAGATCCTGAATAAAACTCTTTTTAACAAAAATCCTTAATATATAAATTTGTAACTAAATATTTTATACAACAACTAAATTAAATCAACATTTCAATTTTATTCCTCTATTTTTGCGAAAAAAGGACTTAAGTAATTTAATAAAATCCTTATAAGCAAAACAAAAAACTGACCTTCCGTTTTTAAACTGTTTCCTTACTGAACTACTTATATGTCACTTATACATACACATGCATACATACACATGTAAGGAGCAAAAATGTCACTTAAAATTTCAAATTTTATTTATAACGTTTTTTTTCATACACTTAAACGTTATTTTTACGTTAAGTAAAGAAAAAGGGGAGGATTTTTTTCCTTTCAAAATATAAACAGAAAATCATGTGAATTTAAGCGTTTGTGAAAAAGAAAAAAAATAGCTAAAGTGAAAACCACAAATCATCAAATATAAATTTTGCATGTGACTTTAAAGTACAATAGAAAATATAAGTGTTGTCAATATGGTTGAGATGAAGAAAAGCGCTTCAAAATTATACTAAAACAAGCAAGAGTGTAATACTCGGTTGTGAACGACTAGATAATAACCTTTATTGAATATATATACTCTTCTCTCAATTAAGTGAGAGAGAACTATTGAAAACTATGGACTGATCCTCGCAAACTATGGTGGGGTGTTTTCCTATTGCATAGATCATACATATCATCACAATTCTTAAAATTTTTTTGAATTTTTTGAAGACTTAAAAATTATTTTTGGAAGTGGATCTTTATGGGCTCTACAGTCGATTGTGAACCGATCTTTTTCAAATTTTTCATAGGATCTTGATATAAATTATATTTGCGCCATATTTAATTAAAATATTTTCATAAAGATGAGTTTCATGAAATTGAAATCTCATTTTGAGAGGACAAGGTCTCCTGTCTCTTATGATTTTAAAGTTATTTCTATGTGAATTTTTAACTCCCTGAATCTTGGAAGATTTTTGTCAAACCCTTCATCATAAAGGTATATTATCTTTGTCAATCCATGTGCAATGCCAAGAAGAAATCATCAAATGTTACATAAAATATATACATTCTTGATTCAAATCGTCTCTCTGTTTACTGCAAATATATTTTTAAACTGATTAAAAGAATTACAAGTTTACAGTGGGCCCAAGACACGTGGGTTGGACATCTAAAGATGGTTGCCACAACTCTGAATATATTTTTATACCCTACGCCATCCATGCGTTTGTCATATTTTGTACTGGAAAGAAAAACTACCCGTAGTCAAAATGTCTTCCCGGAAGAGGATTTTCATCCTAAATGAAAATCGATTTTTAAGAAATATTACACAAATATATTCTATAGCCTTCTGAAATAATGTACAAGTCTCTCTTCCGAATACCAATTTTAAGTCCATAAATCTCACTTATACATGGGTATCGCATTTATATTTGGTTTCAATAAATGAACTACAAGAAGAAATTAATGTTTGAACATATACGAGGGTCGATAACTGAACTTCCTTCAAAAACAAAATCGTTTAAAACGTTAAAATCTCACATAAACGTTAATATCATAATGATGTTATAAGCAGAAAACCTAATTATACGAGGTTCGTTCCATAGTTTTTTGAAAATTATATTTATATTCATATCGTGTAGAGTATATTAAAACAGGTGTGGCAGACTATAACTTTCTTGCTGATTTGTCATGTTATTTTACAACTAATTTTGACAATTCACAGTGTTTCACATGAAAAATGAAATGGAAATAAATCTGTAACTTTCTAACGACTAATTTTATTTCAATGAAATTTAACACAGTGATAGTAAAAGTGTAAGCGAGTTTAAGTTTTGAAAATGGACTTTGTAGACCTAGTGTAGGTTTGTTCACGGAGTCACAAAATTGGTCACCTCGGCTCGTACAAATAATTAAAACTTTCCTGATTTCTTATATCCTGCTAGTGAAGACCTACAGAGGTGGGCTCTCTCTTATTGCTTAAGATATATTAGTTTCCGATTTCTCAAATACTTTTTAATTTTGAATATATCTTCATAAAATTAAAAGTTATAACCATTTAAACTTGAATTTTCGAAAATTTCGATTTTTTGTTGATTTTTTGCCAAAAATAGTTACATTATTTTTGAGTTAAAAAAACTTTAACCGGATTTATATACTTTTAATACGTTACTTTGTAGGCTTTTGTGTTATGCAAAATGGAAGGTTTCAAAAACATAACATTTGGGACAACCAGAGTTTCTCAAATTCAACCAATTTTTGGTCACAACACTCTTATTTCTGGTTCAATTTCTTAAATCACAATACTGGAATTTTCAAAGCTTGATATATTGTTGTCTTCAAAGCTTGATATATTCTAAAATGTTAAGTAATAGAAATTTGTAAAGAAACTCGCGATCAACTAGATTTTACTTATCCAAATTATTTTGAAAATATATTAAACAAAACTTTTTATAGCGAAGGTGAACGCCCTCCCCTACGTCGCTTTGTTTTACTAAGAACTTTTGCTGCTTGAAATCAATTGGGAAATACTTCAAGAATATCATTGTGAAATTTTACGTAAAAATATTTAGAATTTCTAAAGTTACAGAATTTTTCCGAAAAAAATTGTAACGAAGTAATTCGTTACATATTTTTTTGTTGTAAAATCAGATATGAATTAACTCGCTAACATGAATTTAAAGTGTACTTGCTTATTTTATAATTGTTCTTGTAAAATAACTGTTAATTTTTAAGAGGGTAAATATAAGAGAAATTGTTGTAGTATAAGAGAATATAGTAACATATTTAAGTATGAGTACATTATATGCCCAACATACAAAATAGTTGCATCACTACTACGATACTGTTGTATTACCACTAATACTAATAATCAACATCACTACTTCTTCAGTTGGGCTTGTGCTGCCGTTGTGGACGGACAGCTATCGCAAGTTTGTAATAGCTTCGATAGCAGCCGTATACAGGCAAAACAGTCCCAACCTAGTAGTAGTGTTAGGGTTTCTACTGGTATTTACTGCCATAGATCCCAAACAATATAGTAGTGTTAGGGTTTCTACTGGTATTTACTGCCATAGATCCCAAACAATATAGTAGTGTTAGGGTTTCTACTGGTATTTACTGCCATAGATCCCAAACAATATAGTATGGCAAAAGGGAATCTACTGGTTTTTACAACCATAGATCCCAGGCAATGTAATAGTGATAGGTATGGTAGTAGAACTACTAATACAATTACAAAATAATATTCTATATAAGGGCCGGATCTATATTTAATCGAGGAGTCTGGTCTGGAAATCTGGAGGTCACGGTGTTTAAATTAATAACTAAATAATTAAGTGCTGTTATAATAATTAGTACATAAGAAAGAAATAATAAATTTTGAATAAACAATAAAAATAAAATAATAAAATACAAAGTATCCTGGGTATCCTGGCAAACATCCTTATAAATGGCGCCCGAGCAGGGACATAATTTGTGAAAAAAATAATAAAACAATATCCTTATAAAATAAAAAAGGACATAAATAAAAATCATCATAAAAAAAATATTTCTGGAAAAATATATTAAAAAAAAGTGTAGGAATAAAATAATAAAAAAAATTATAATGAGCCGATTGTTCATTAACACACTTAAAAAGGACGTTCTGGGTGCAGCGCTGAATAATCTGGGATTGGATCATGAAGGAACCTTAGATGAAATGAGGGCTCGTATGCGGAACTACCTTGACAAAACCGATATTCCCAAGGATCATCAACTAGTTATAGAGAACCTCAGAGCTATGTCAGAGTCATCCGAAAAGGAGTTAAAGGTACCTGTCGTTCGACTGACACGCGGATCCTCTCCAGTGCATTCTCGAGAGAAGAGTGAAGTATGTCCAGATAATAACTCGGAGGTCTGTGATAAGGTACGTAAATGGGGAATCAAGTATGATGGTGGAAAGGATCCGTTAGGTTTTTTGGAACGTATTGACGAACTTGCTATTTGCTACTCTATTCCACAAAATATCCTTTTAAATTTAATGCCGGAACTTCTAAAAGGTGACGCTTTGTCCTGGTACCGGAACAACAAGTTATCGTGGAAATCTTACAATGACTTTGTTGATGACTTTAAATTGTTTTTCTTACCAGCCCGTTTTTTTGAAAATTTAGAGGACGATATTCGTAAAAGAAAACAATGTGCCGGTGAAAGTTTTGTGGATTATGTAACTGCCATACAAACCTTAATGAGATTATCCAATCCATCTGGTCAGGATCAACTAGAAAGAATATACTCAAATTGCCGTGCCGAGTACAAAATTTACATAAAACGAAGAGATTTCTCCAAGTTACGTGAACTAATTACATTAGCTCAAGAATTTGAAAGCATTCAAGCGGAAGAAACAAATCAAAAGAAAGCTGTTCGACGTTTACAAACTGCTGTTGCCGTCAATAATAATCGAAATGTGTGTTTCCGCTGTGGTGAACAGGGACATACTCGAAGAACATGTTCAAATGCTCAAATTTTGTTTTGCTGGGACTGTGGAAAACGTGGAGTGATGACAGTTAACTGCTGCAGACGTGGATCGGAAAACGCCCAAGGAGGTCCGTCGATAGCAGAAGAGGGGGCGGATCTCTAAATAGCAAACCTTTTCATATTAGACTGGAAATTGATGACGACTATCGCTTACGTACCTGGATTACGATAACAAACAGGAAGTTACAAGCTACTCTAGACACTGGTGCTACGCACTCTTGTATAAGTTCCAAAATTGTACAGGATTTACAAATTCCTAAAGCTCCTCCTAAAGTTAATACTCTTCACCTGGCAGACTAATCCAAGATAATTACAGAAGGTTCGGTCGATATTTGGTTTATAATAAATGGAGTGGTATATAGACACAATTTCCTAGTCTTAAACAATATTCTGGACCCAATAATCATCGGCAATAACTTCATACATCAAACGGGTACAGAGATTCGTATAGTTTCAAAAAATTCTCATCATGCACTAGCTGGTATGTCTACAAATGGTTTCCCACAAATTAGTTCTTTACAGATTAGATCTAATGAAGAAACTTTGGAACAGAAGAAGTTAAACGATTTTCTAGAATCTCAACTATCACGTTTCGAGCCCATTAAAGGTCATTCAAATATAACTGAGCATGTAATTGCCATGAAACACAATAGGCCTTTAAAGCAATGTTATAACCCGCGAAACCCAGCAATGCAAAAGACACTAATGATGGACGAAACAAAATTCCAAAGATGCTGTCAAAGGTTTCGAGAAGCATCGGATCGCGAGGACCATAAACGAAGAAAAATAATAGAAATACAATCCATAACATATCTACCAACCATAAAGTTGCCGTTAATAACTGCTGACAAAAAGAAGCCCAACGCATTAGCCCAGTTGGTTCAAGAATTAGGAATCGATAAAGATGACACTGATGTTACACAATTAGATATTCCTGATGTACTGGCATTTATTACGCCCATAAGCCCCGGTAAACGTACCCGATTCCTGGTGAAAAATAACTCATATTCAGTTGAAGTACATATTCGAAGATCTCTCGACGTTTGGATCATCCACGGGAAAGAAAAACTTGTGTTTCCAAAGCCTAGAAACGATATAGCTGTTGCAGATTAAACTTTAAAAAAAAAAAAAATATACATACCAAGGGGGAGATGTAACGAAGTAATTCGTTACATATTTTTTTGTTGTAAAATCAGATATGAATTAACTCGCTAACATGAATTTAAAGTGTACTTGCTTATTTTATAATTGTTCTTGTAAAATAACTGTTAATTTTTAAGAGGGTAAATATAAGAGAAATTGTTGTAGTATAAGAGAATATAGTAACATATTTAAGTATGAGTACATTATATGCCCAACATACAAAATAGTTGCATCACTACTACGATACTGTTGTATTACCACTAATACTAATAATCAACATCACTACTTCTTCAGTTGGGCTTGTGCTGCCGTTGTGGACGGACAGCTATCGCAAGTTTGTAATAGCTTCGATAGCAGCCGTATACAGGCAAAACAGTCCCAACCTAGTAGTAGTGTTAGGGTTTCTACTGGTATTTACTGCCATAGATCCCAAACAATGTAGTAGTGTTAGGGTTTCTACTGGTATTTACTGCCATAGATCCCAAACAATGTAGTAGTGTTAGGGTTTCTACTGGTATTTACTGCCATAGATCCCAAACAATGTAGTAGTGTTAGGGTTTCTACTGGTATTTACTGCCATAGATCCCAAACAATATAGTAGTGTTAGGGTTTCTACTGGTATTTACTGCCATAGATCCCAAACAATGTAGTAGTGTTAGGGTTTCTACTGGTATTTACTGCCATAGATCCCAAACAATATAGTAGTGTTAGGGTTTCTACTGGTATTTACTGCCATAGATCCCAAACAATATAGTAGTGTTAGGGTTTCTACTGGTATTTACTGCCATAGATCCCAAACAATATAGTAGTGTTAGGGTTTCTACTGGTATTTACTGCCATAGATCCCAAACAATATAGTATGGCAAAAGGGAATCTACTGGTTTTTACAACCATAGATCCCAGGCAATGTAATAGTGATAGGTATGGTAGTAGAACTACTAATACAATTACAAAATAATATTCTATATAAGGGCCGGATCTATATTTAATCGAGGAGTCTGGTCTGGAAATCTGGAGGTCACGGTGTTTAAATTAATAACTAAATAATTAAGTGCTGTTATAATAATTAGTACATAAGAAAGAAATAATAAATTTTGAATAAACAATAAAAATAAAATAATAAAATACAAAGTATCCTGGGTATCCTGGCAAACATCCTTATAAAATAGTTCGGAGACAACTTTGCAACGCTACGTTCGCTACATTATTATATCCATATTGAAATGACTACGAGATCAGACATTATTAATTGTGACTTACACAAAACTAAACAAATGCTGATATATGATTAATGTCAATTCTAAATTGTTACTGCTATAAATAGATATTTAAGCAAAGAAAAACCTCTCAATTAGCCACATTCTTTTTTTTTTTGTTTGCAAATCCTCTGACAATATCAACAGTTGGTAGACAAACTAAATAAAAACGGAAAAATAAAGAAGGAACCAGTTAACAAATAAACATTTTACATATGCAAACTTCCTTCCCCCTTCCTCCACACACATAAACAAAGAAAAAATTACACATATGAATACAATTGAATAACAACATTACTGTTAATGTTCTTAGGCATGTGTGTATGTGTGTGTATCTGTTAGTAGGAGTAAATCATGAATATTAACCCATTAAAGCTTTTAGCAGTGATCAAAAAACACACACATGAGAAAAATAAAGGGGAGGAAGAATATAAACACCCGCAGGATTTTACACTAACAGATACATGATGATAGTGATGTAAAAATAAATATGCAAAAATACTCGAGTCCTTTTTAAAATATAAATACAATTTTTTTAATATTTTTGCATGTTTTTTGTTGTTGTTGTGTTTTATTGTCAATTGTGTTTAACCAGGGGGTGGTTGCTATTATGTGTGTGTGCTTTATGTGTTTTTTATACCCTACACCATCATATATGATTGGGTTATAATGGGTTTGTCCTTAACTTTGTAATGCCAACACCACTTTTAAGTATATCGTTTTACTCAGAATCACTTTCTGAGTCGATTTAACAATGTCCGTCCATCCGTCCGTCAGTTTGGCTGTTCATTTATACTTTGTGAACAAATTGCTGATGGCAATTTTAAGTTTATTTTGATGAAATTTTTGTGGCATTATTTCGTTTGAAAAATGTTGCCTATTGAAATTGGCGATGTTGGGTCTATTTTAACACTTAACCCTCATATAAATTTTCCTCCAGGAATGGGGAGAAAGAGTACGAAATATAAAGCGACTTTAACGAAAATGGGCACAAATAAATATTATAGTAATCGGCTTCCTTCACACAGTATTGCGTTAAGAGTTAGTCAAACTAAGTTTATGCTTGTGCAGAAAGCGATGTTCTAAATTTTACGAAGGTCGGCACATAATTTCTTCTAGCTCCCATATAATGCCAACGAAAAATCCTTTTAAAATGCCCAAATTCCACATAGTAAAATACTGCATGGTGTAGGGTATAAAATAATCGACATTGACCGACTAAAACTTTTTACTTGTTTTTTTTTTCTTACTGTTGTCATGTTAATAATTTTTTTATTAGTTCTCTCTAGTAAATTTGCAACATATATTGCCAGTTTCTACTTATGATCCCCAGAGATTACATGATTTCTAAACTTCCCTTCATGTTTTGAGAGGCAAATAGAAATTCAGTCTTTATTCTTGTTGATTCACTTAAAAAATTTATTCAGTTTTCAAATGTTGAATATTTTTTATTACAAAATTTAAATTCACATTTTGAATTGAAATTCGTGTGAAATTGTTGAAATTTTGTGGTAGATTTGTTGGGATTTTATTGTGGGTGAGTTTATGTTTACGTGCGTGTGTGTGTGTTTTTTTAACCAAAATACTACACATATGGAAGTTAGTTTTTTTGTTCATTCCCATTTCATTGTTAATGGTCTTGTAAACGGATACGGAAGTTTGCAATCATACAAAAGAAACGTCGCGTATTTGTGTTAAGTTGTCTGTGTCAAGTGTAATGTTTATCATTTAATGATTGTTTTTGTTAACACTGAATATGTTTAGAATTTACATACAAATAAATAGCAACAACAACAATAAACAAAAAAGAGGTTATTTTATATATTTGTTGTTATTTGTTTTTGGGGGTTTTATTTTAGGTGGATTTTGTTTTTTTTTTGCAATTTTTGACTTAGAAAAATTTGATTTATTTTAAAGCTTCGACAAGGGGATAATGGGTTGTTGTATTAGATATCAGTGAAATAGAAACCGTGGGAAATGTTAGGAAAACAATTAATATATATATATAAATAAGTTGAGTTAAAATAATAATATATCATAAGGACAAAGGACCAAATAATTTCCCTCAATACGTTCGATTGAAAATTCCAATTAATAAGGTTCTGGTGATATCGTTTGAATTTATTCTGAATCACCAAATGTGGTTCGGGTATTATGCTTTTAAGCAAAACTTTGCAACGCACCGCAAAATAATGTATTCTGATGCACTCAGAATTATTTTTGAGCCGATTTTACAATGTGTGTCAAGCCGGTTGGATTGCGGACGTCTATCTACGTTGTAAATATTCTTCAGATAGTAATTGTTATGATCGATATGATCGGTTTAATATTTCGCGAATATCATATTCAAATGACCTTCCGAAGAGCAATTTAAAGAACAGACGTGAAATATTTTAATTTAATTTGGCACAAAAAAGTTCAATTTAAGTCTAAAAGTCTGAATTTTAAATGGTTTGTGATTCACCGCAGATTCACAAAATTCAATTCCGAAAATCTCCTAAAATGACATAAATCTCTTATAAATGTAGAATCTTCTGACAATACATCAAACAAATTATTAATCAGGATTCTAAATTGTGATCAATTATCTGCTGCACAGAAAGATCCAAGTCACCTAATGAGTAGCTTGTGTCTTCTAAATTCCGAAATATGGAAAACGCGTTTTATTCAGACTGCCACAGATGACTTCCGTTGAATTTTTTTCAGGTGTACACTATAAATTAGATAGCGAGACAGTTTGAGTTGCTACTGAAAATGCGGTTTCCTATTTTTGGTTTTGGACGATGGCTGAAGTGGCCCATTTGCTTCTTTTCTAGCCAAATACAACTTCTATATAATTAGTCTAAAACTTCATTCACTACTGATATCAAAATGCATCATTTTAGTTTACGAAGAAACATTCAATGATCAGTGGTAACGGATCATTGAATGTCTCCTTTAATGACAAAGTCAAAAGAATGAGGAATTAAGGGAAACAGTAAGACATTGCTCCTCTCTATCTGTTTAGAGGATTGCCGTCTTTGATCTCGTGATCTGGCTTATCCTTATGGCATTGACATCATCCAATTTGTTCATACATCGAAAAGTTTTGATTCGAGCTTGATTTATCCTATAAATGAAACAAAAAACACTTTTAAGGATCCATGTTAGGTGCACACTTATTGCACGACTGTTTAAATCTAATATGCTTTTGTAAGCCTAGAATAGCATAATCCATTATCCAAAATCTGTTAAATCAAATAATAAGTAATGTATTTGGTTCCTATATTTTAATACAAACATTCACATCAAATAACATTCACCATCTCACTTAAAATCTTAGATGTATATAGCAGCCCCTTGTAAGGATATATTTTAACAAGTGTAAGCAAACAAATAACTGGTCTGATGATAGTAAATTATCGGATATGAGCTAGCATATCCAAATGGACTACCACTTTCCAGATTATGAGCCTCTGGACCATATACCTAAGAAAGTCGTACTAGAAAGGGACTTAAATAGATTTGCTGTTACAATTCACCGAGCCCTGTTGAAATTTTTCCTAGAAATTTATATATTGATCGACCCTGATATGGTTCTATATTCCTTAGAGACCATTTTGTTATAATGCGATCTTCATTCTGAAAGAAGTAAGACCTTACTTTAGAAACCAAACAAGTTCTACCAATCACTTTGTCTTATGACCTTCTGAAGACATTGGAAAGGTTGATTGACTTGTATTTCCGTTTAATTTTTTTCAGAAACCCTTCATTAACCTTTTTTTTGTACTTTCGAAAAGAGAGTTCATTTCACATCTTTTGTGCTCTTCAAAGCCTGCATTAGCTTTAAATTTTCGCACTTAATAGTCCGAATACTGTGCTAAGCAGTCTGCTTTCCTACCCGGTGTGTTGGAAGCTCTATTCAAAATGCTTTTAATATTTTTGACTTTTAAAACATCAGGTGGAGCATTCCTTCCACCTGAATCAGGTTTTCTAACAACAGACAAGTTTTGCCGGTAATGTTTCATAACACTGGAAACAGTTCTGCCGGGAACCTCTGAATGTTTGGCCAATTTTTTATTGGGACAAGTCGGGTTTTGTTGAAAATATTTAATAAATTTTGTATGCAATTTTTTGTGGTCACTGGTTTCAATCAGGTTGTCAATATATTTGTTTGTTTGACATAAAACATAATAACGGTTATGCAATGTTGGTTATAAATATCAGTTACAAAAAATTAATGAACGACCCTCGTATAAATTTATTCTTTGAAACTTACATTTAAGTGAAATTTAGGAGTTTTAAAATGATTTTTTCTGAGAGATTATATGGTACCTAGAAAAAGTTTTTCACCGACCCTCGTATAATTTTTTGCCTTTATTATAATTATAATAATAAAGTTATAATTGCAATATGAAAATATATGTGAGATTAATGACCTTCAAAGTGATATTTGGAAGGGATTTTGTATGGGACCTATGAGAAGTAATGTAACGACCATCGCATAATTTGGCACATCGTTAAAGATTATTATAACAATTATTTTTGCCGAATTTCGTTAAAATTATTTTACATTTAGGACTTTTATAAGCTAAAAACCTCATACCGGTAGGACATTTGTATGGTAGGTACCCGATATATTGACCGAAATATTGAAATATGACCATTTTCAACGGGCTTCATTTTTGAGCCAAAATATGTACGAAATTTCATCGAGATATCTTAAAATTGCGACCTGTAGAGTGCTGACAACGTTTACATGGAGAGCAAGCGACGGACATCATTAAATAGACTCAGAAAATGATTCCGAGTCGAATGCTATACTTAAAGGTGGGTGTAAAACAATTTATTTTTATTGTTACAAACATCAGCAAAAACGCATAATACCCCAAACACCTACTTTGGTGTAGGGTATAAGAACGTGCGTTAAAATTTTTTTTTAATTTCTGAAATATCAATATACGCGAGGTGGTCAATTTTGGATACTCATCTGTTACGCTCCTGATCAGGTTGGGATCTGTAGTCTTCCAGATCAAGTCAAACAAATATCAGCTCTAGCTATGAAAATAATATGTAACAATTTGGAAAATTATGGATGTGAAGAACTTGTTCGATCTCAACGTAAAAGATTTCCATCCCTAATTTAATCCTCTTTTATAAATTATAATTTATATTCGATTCATTTCTTTTAAAAATATAAATTTATTTCTAATTTGTGAATTAAAATTTTCTACAAAAAAATTACTCATTTTTCATACTTAATGAAATCATCAAATTCATTATATTTTTCTACTTTACATACACATGTATATATGTGTGTGTGTATTTATATACATTTTTTTTGTTAAATAATCTTTTCTTTGATTACTTGTTAGAAGAAATGAGAAAAATTAAAATTACAAGAACCCAAATGAATTTTTAATAAAAACCTTCTAAACAAAATAAAAGTAAAGTGTAGTGGAGCGAGGGAGAGGGTAAAGGAGAGAGAGAGTGAAAAACAAAAACATAAAACTGAAACACATAATCATAATTTTCAATATTATAGACCCCGTTACCCGACTCCTTTAAGAACCCACAAGTACTTTGTGATTAAAAAAAATATCTATATTGTAGGAAAACTCATTGAGACTTAACGTCTCTACAAGTTTTCCTTTATATATTTTTTTAATGTACCCTACACCACCGTAACTGGTTGGGGTAGTATGCGTTTGTACAGATGTTTGTAACATACAGAAAAAGGCATAACTCACACTTTTAAGTATACTCAGAATCATGTTCTGAATCGATTGGACGAAAGTCTGTTCATTCGTCCCTCCGTCTGTCTGACCGGCTTGTTGTCTGTATAAACGTTGTGAACACTCTACTTATCGCAATGTTCGAGATATTTTGATGAATTGGTATATATTAATTCTTTAGCTAAAGGATGAATCCTATAGAAATTGGTCACGTTCGGTTCTACATTTCAGGTAACTCCCATACAAATGACCTCTCGGAATGGGATTTTCAGATCATAAAAGTCCTAAATATAAAGCGATTTCCATGAAATTCAACAAAAAAATAAGTCTTAGGGTATTCTAAATCGATGTGGCAAATTATGGGTGGATCGGTCTGTTACCATATAGAAAAATGTCCGATCCCATACAAGCTCCCTTTTCAAATATCAGGGCATAAATCTTATATACATATTGATAATCTAACATCGATGTTCAAAATTATATGAGTATTGGTCCATAATTTCTTCTAGCTCCGATATAACCCCCGTCAGAAAATAGCCTTTTCAAACCCATAAATTTCTTTTAAATCTTAGTTTGACAATAATATACTGCACACTTTAGAATAAAGTGGAAAAGCAAATTATACGAGGCTCATTCATAAATATTTCGCAGCTTTCATTTACAACAATCTATATGGTGTAGGGTATTACATAGTCGTATTTGACAGACTATAATATTTTTACTTTGTTTATATTATGTATATTTTTTCGCTTTTACAAGCGTTTTTTACATACTTCCACCCATTTTATCGACAAAATACTCCTTTTCTTTTCTTTTTTTCCTTAATTTTTTTCCAATGAGTTTGTCCTGGTTAAGAAGGTTTTTGTCTTCTATAAAAAAAGGAAAAACAAAATTAACATTAAAGACGAAGTGGAGATGATGTTGAAGAAGAAAATGTAAAAAATAAAATTGTTAAATATAAAAAAATGAATAAATGAAAAATATAACGAAACAAAGGAGACGAAGATGAAAATTTCGAAAAAAAATCTAAATTACAAACAACCCCTTTTTTGTGAGAGTGTATGTGTGTGTGTGTGTTAACGTAGAAGAAAAATTTAATGTTCTTTATATATATTTGAATTCCTTTTTTAACTTTATCGCATTAAAATGTCATGAGATTGGAGCTTTACATTATGTGAAATGAATTAAAGGAATGGAATCATTAAGTAGGTGGCTTAAAAATTACTCTGATTTGTAACTAAAATATTATAGCGAACACCTGTATGATGTTCAAAACGATTACATGACATACAAACGCACCGTAACAACTATCCGAAATTGGAGCTTTAAAAGAAAAAAGTTGTTGAAAATCTAAACGCTGCCATCTGCATTCTGCATTACATTACTAAGTTATTGTTATTTTTTGATATTTGTTCACTTCTAAGTTATGCTCCCAAGTGATTTTATACGGGATCTATAATAATTTGTAGGTCTATCATCCTAAAAAATTGGTATAAAGGTTTTGGTTTAAACAACTGAAAAAAGAATCTCCACAACTGCTTGCAGTGAACTAAAATACAATTAATTAACATAACTCAAGTGCGGGTCACGACTACACCATGCTGTCATCTAGATGTTTCCGCATTTTTCTTTTTGGTCTGAAAGAAAGTACTTGGAATAACTCAACCGTAAAAAAAACAAATTTATATATAAAATTTATTTGAGATTTCCAACTTGAAAGGAAATTTTCGGTTGCTACGATAATTTGTGAACCGAACTTTCTGAAATTGAGCATGCAAATTTGGACAGAATCTATTTGTACCAAATTTAATTAAAATATCTTCATTTCTGGTTATTTTATCTGCTAGTTCTTGGTTTCACGAGGATATCGCAAAAATTGCGAACGATGTGTAACCGGTCATAAGATAGACAGGGCGAAATAAAAAAAAACTGGTTTGGTGTTGATTGTACTATAATTGGGAATATTATTATCTTATCTATTCGTTGCAATCTTATGCACACACTCTTCTAAGGTGATGCGGAATGCTAGACCGACCTTAAAGAAAGTTTTGACTATATTCTATATGGAGCTAATTGGAATTAATACTCAGCATCTTTAAATTGGAAATCTTACGTACTCTTAATACTTCTAATGATTCGAAATCTTTCTTCACTTACCGCTTTTAATAAGTCTATACTTGCAAGAAGCCTCATGCTATGGATAATAAATATTTTTAAAAATATGCATTCGTCTTTTTTGGGGGGCTACTCGTCTCCTTTATTCTTTCCAGCTGTAATTTTCCGAATGATATTCATGTTAAAATAAATCTAAACTAAATTTTAAGACTCCAGTTCGTTTGGCGCGCACCATTCCCCTCAACCCTATCTATTCCTGACTTCAATCAGTAAATCTGTAACTGAGGTAGGTTGTTGGCGCAAAGTGCTTCAGATTTCTGACAATAATGCGGGTACATACCATATAGAGCCAATATTTTATTGACTCTATTCCACTTTCATTGTGCCTAACTAAAATGAAACTCTCAACTATATTTGCATTGTGTACCCTTCTTAAGATCCTATCGGACTTTGATTTCTTTCTTATAATTTTTTTAATACGGTTTTTGTTTGCATGTCCATTTTCGTAACCTTTTTCGTTGAGAGGAATAATCCCTCTGCAAAGTTCCTTTGCTATTCTTTGTATTGCACGGGGTACCTCTCCCCCAGATCGTGTCTATTCCACATTTTTTTTTAATAGATTAGTTAGAATTAATCAACACTAGATTTTCCACTATTCATTGCTTCATAAGG
>PYHX02000494.1:21524842-21550447 GCA_004302925.2 Cochliomyia hominivorax
GCTTAAAGCCTTTGCCATCAAACTTCAATGGTATTTTCAATAACGTCATTGAAAAGCATATAAGTCCTTCTGTAAAAATCAATTTAGTCAAAACGATTTAAGATTAATTTAAATACTCAACGCCAAAAAAATATGCAAAAATATTTTGCACCCAAAAACGGTCTTTCCCAGCGATTACAACATAATTATTAGTTGTGTTTAGATTTTCAATTTTTTTTCTGCAAAAAAAAAATAATAATTTTTTTTAATATTTTAAAGCGCTTTTTAAAATAAACGCTTACAAATGAGTGACATTAAATGTGTATGGAATTATAATTAATAAAACAGTAATAATTTCGGACCAAATTTATAGTTACACGTTGAGAACTATAAATTAATTTATATTCATATGTTTTATTGTTTAATTAAAAATTATAAATAAACATAAAAATAAATGAAAAAAAATTTAAAAAAATATCCGGTGATTGAGACGATTTTTAATAAAACCAAATCACGTTTTTATACATCAAGGTTGTTCAGTTAAGAGTTGGACTTAATGCAAAAATATTTATAATTTTTGATAACAACATTAAACAATATAAAATTGTAAAATTATTAAAATAAATAATTTGTTAATATTTAATAAAAATATTAATTAAATTAAAGAATAATTTAATTTAAAAAAATGATTTTTCCTTTGTTTCAGCCTCATCTATTGTACCCTGCCATCGTGATGATCCCGATTTAGAAAATTGCATTATACAAGCTGTGGATAATATCAGACCTTTATTAGCTCATGGTGATTTGGGAGATGGTTATCATTCTCCACCTTTGGAACCATTATATTTAGATAATATAGAATTGGGCAGAGGTGGCCAATTTCATGCGGTTTTCAGTGATATGACTGTAAGGGGTGGCAGTAATTTTATTATTAATAAATTAGCGTAAGTCGAAATCATTATTACATTTTTCATGGAATAATATATTTAATCCATAACTCTTTTTGCAGAGCAAATGCTTCAAATTTAGCTTTCGATGTTAATTTAACATTGCCACGTATTGATTTCACTGCCAAATATTTTATGAAATTGAATATTTTGTTATTGGATCTGCAAGGGCGTGGTAATGTTAAGGGTTATGCAGGTAAGTTTGAACAATAATATTTGACCGATTATTGACATGATTAAGATTTTGAGTGTATTCTAGTACAGACTGGAGATCGATCTTTACTATGATGTAGAGAGATTGATCTCTAGTATAGACTAGAGAGATTGATCTCTAGTATAGACTAGAGAGATTGATCTCTAGTATAGACTAGAGAGATTGATCTCTAGTATAGACTAGAGAGATCGATCTCCAGTATAGACTAGAAAGATTGATCTCCAGTATAGACTAGAGAGATTGATCTCCAGTATAGACTAGAGAGATTGATCTCCAGTATAGACTAGAGAGATTGATCTCTAGTATACGACTAGGGAGATTGATCTCTAGTATAGACTAGAGAGATGATCTCTAGTATAGACTAGAGAGATTGATCTCTAGTATAAGACTAGAGAGATTGGATCTCTAGTATAGACTAGAGAGATTGATCGCTAGAATAGACTAGAAGAGATTGATCTCTAGTATAGACTAGGGAGATTGATCTCTAGTATAGACTAGAGAGATTGATCTCTAGTATAGACTACAGAGATTGATCTCTAGAATAGACTAGAGAGAATGATCTCTAGTATAGACTAGAGAGATTGATCTCTAGTATAGACTAGAGAGATTGATCTCTAGTATAGACTAGAGAGATTGATCTCTAGTATAGAACTAGAGAGATTGATCTCTAGTATAGGACTAGAGAGATTGATCTCTAGTATAGGCTAGAGAGATTGATCTCTAGTAAAGACTAGAGAGATTGATCTATAGTATAGACTATAGAGATCTATCTCTAGTATAGACTAGAGAGATTGATCTCTAGTAAAGACTAGAGAGATTGATCTCCAGTATAGACTAGAGGATTGATCTCCAGTATAGACTAGAGAGATTGATCTCCAGTATAGATCTAGAGAGATTGATCTCTAGTATAGACTAGAGAGATTGATCTCTAGTAAAGACTAGGGAGATGATCTCCAGTATAGACTAGAGAGATTGATCTCTAGTAAAGACTAGAGAGATTGATCTCTAGTAAAGACTAGAGAGATTGATCTCTAGTAAAGACTAGAGAGATTGATCTCTAGTAAAGACTAGAGAGATTGATCTCCAGTATAGACTACAGAGATTGATCTCCAGTATAGACTAGAGAGATTGATCTCTAGTATAGACTAGAGAGATTGATCTCCAGTATAGATTAGAGAGATTGATCCCTAGTACAGACTAGAGAGATTGATCTCTAGAATAGACTAGAGAGAATGATCTCTTAGTATAGACTAGTTAACGTTAAGAATTTACTAATTTAATTTTCTTTTCAGAAAACGCCAAAGCCCTCGTAAAAATTCGTGGTATTCGTGAACCCAAAGATGGTCTAGAATATGTCCGTTTCACGAAATTACCTTTAAAAATTAATATTGATGTTTTCAAAATGCATTTAGATAATTTATTTAATGGTGATCGTGTTCTGGGTGAAGTGGGTAACACTGTCATCAATGAGAATCGTGATTTATATTTAAATGAAATCATTCCGGGTCTGGAGAAAGGTTTATCGAAAAGTTTTGGATATAGCAAATATGTTAATGGAGGGTACAACATACGATGAAATGTTTCCAATATAAAAAAATAGGAAATTTATTAACGATAATTTAGTATTAAGTATTATTTTAATTAAAATAGATTATTTTTGTTTTTAGTTTTTAAGTTTCTTTAATGGTTTAAAAAATATTTTTTTATATTTTTAATAAAATTAATTAATTATTTATAGTAAAACTGAACTTTTATATATACCGTTCGTCTCAAAATCGCTTTCTGAGTCGATTTAATGAAGTCTGTCTGACTGTCCGTGTAAACCTTTTGAACAAAATGCAGGTCGAAATTTTAATATCTCGAGGAAATTTTACAATTCAAATGTTCCCCAATAATAAGGTTTAATGCTCAAAAATATCCCAATATTAAACGATTTCAACGAAATTTTATATTCTAAATCGTTGTAGAAAATTATACGAGGATCGCATGATTATTTCTTATAGCTTCCACATAACCTACTACATTACTTAATAATATTTTATGATGCAAAAAACTCACAGTTCAGGTTTGTTCTAGTTCAGTTCTGGTTCATTTCCATTTCAGTTCTAGTTTTGTTCTAGTTCGGTTCTAATTAAGTTGTAGATCATTTCTAGTTCAGTTCTACCGTAGTTCTAGTCCAGGGCTAGTTCAGTTCTAGTTCATTTATAGCTCAGTTCTAGTTCAGTTTAATTTTAGTTCATTTCTAGTTGAGTTCTTGTTCAGTTGTAGTTCAATTCTAGTTCAGTTCTAATTCATTTCTATTTCAGTTCTAGTTCAGTTCAAGTTCAGTTCTGCTTAAGTTTAGTTCTAGTTGAGTTCTAGTTCATTTATAGTTCAGTTCCATTTCGGTTCTGGTTCAGTTCTAGCTCAGCTCTAGTTCAAATTTAGTTCATTTCTAATTCAGTTCTGGTTCAGTTCTAGTTTAGTTCAAGTTGAGTTCTAGTTCAGTTCAGTTCAATTTTAGTTCAGTTCTTGATTATTTCGTTTATAGGGAATTTTTCTTTGGAGGTATTTTTGAATTTGAGGCGAATTGTTGAAGAAATTAAAGTGTCTCCTGCATTAAAAGGAGAACTGTAATTATATGGGAGTGTTTGAATATATCAAAACTGTAGTCATGTCAAATTATTTTAATATAAAGGTTCAAAAGTTTTAAAAAATAGTTTTGAAAGCACCGGGTATCGTTTTAAATGATTTTCGAACCGTTATATCTCTTCCAAAATTAGTCCTATGAGTAACGTCATTAAGGTGCTGTTATGATTTTCATCTTTCATTCTGGTAGTTTGTTATTAGGACGTTCATATAATATTATTTAAATCCTGCAAATATCAGGATAATTAGATAAACAATTTAAGGCCGATTCTGAGATAATGTGATACTTTATGAATGAGAATTTTTTGTTAATAATGAATTAATTTGGTCATCTTAAATCTCATTACAAAGTCAAAAACTAGAAACATCTGTTATGTTTATGTGTATCGAATACGAATATGTATGTTACATAATGTTCTTGTTACTTTGTACATACATGTGATGGTGAGTATTAGGTATTCGGCACAGTGAGAGTAACAATCTGTAGCATTCCCACTGCTGCTTCTTTTATATTTTGTTTAATAAATTGTGTCAGTAAATGTTACATATCACATTTTTTCGTTTATAATTTATAAATCGTCTTGAAATCTTATTAAATAAAGTTTATTTGATGAAAGGACAGTTAATATATTTTAAAATTCATAATTCAATTATCTAGACCATTAAAAATAAAATTTAATGCTCTTTTTGATTATTGACTCTAAATAGTGAAATATTTAATATCATACTCATACATACACACATACACATACATATACACTCGCATATTTACAGCTTAATGTCACAACTAATTTGTCTTTAAAAATCTTATAGTTAAATTCATTATGAGAAATATAAAAGGAAGAAAAATACTTTTTAAATATAATTAGAAATTAAATATTAAAAGTCCTTTTTTTTGGGAAAAAGACACAAATACATATAATAAAAGTAAACAAGTAAGAACGTTATAGTCGGTGAAGCCCGACTATCTAATAACCTACACCACATTGTTTATTAAAAATAGTAGTTAGGAAAAATTTATAAACGACCCTCGTGTAATTTGATTGATTGTTTGATTTGATGATGTATTCTTAATTGTGTGCAGTACATTATTGTGACACAAAGATTTATGTTAAAATTTATTTGTTTTAAAATAAATTTGTCTGGGGGGTTTTATGGGAGCTACAGGAAATTATGGACCGACCCTCGTATAATTTTGCACATAAATTTTTGCTTTTATTAATCTTAATTTGATAAATTTTTATTACGACATCAACGTATATGTGAGATTTATGGATTAAATCAAAGTGATATTTTTAAGGGAGCTTGTATTGGTCCTATACGAAGCAATCGCTTTATATTTGAAGAACATTTGACTTTCGACCAAAATATTGATATGCATCAAATTTCATCAAGTTATCTCAAAAATTTCGACATGTTACGACAACGTTTACATGGATAGACAGACGGAAATCGTTTAATCGACTACTCGGAAGACAGTTGTATGGAAGATACCTGAATTATTGGGCCGAACATGGTAAATTTCAATAGGCATCGTTCTTGCTATAAAATATTAATATACATTATATTTCACAAAAATATCTCTAGCGACCATTAGAGTATTCACAACGTTTTCATGAACAGCCAGTTGGACAGACGGACATAGTTAAATCGACTCAAAAAGTGATTCTAAGCCAAACGTCATACTTAAAGATGGGTGTAACACCATTTTTTTCTGTATGTTACAAACATCAGCACAAACGTATTATACCCCTACGGTGATGTAGGGTATAAAAATTTGAAAAATAAAAAAGTAACGAATAAGAAATTAAAAAAATCAATTTGTTAAATGAATTTGATTTTACGAAATTTTTTAATTTTTTTACTTTTAATAAAACAAAACAAAAAAACTTAATGTATTTTTTCCTTTGGCTCATTAAATTGTACTTTCCACCACCATTACAATCTTTTTCGAAAAGAAGCCTTTTTCCTTTATTACTGTTTTTATAAATGTCGTCTTGTTTTGAATAATTAATAACATTTTTGTTTTTTCTTTTTTTCTTTGATTTTCCAAAAGAGAGTAAAAAATGCGCAGGTATTTTATTTTTTGGTATACGAAGAAAAAAAATTAAAATAATAAAAAAATAGAGCTTCTTGTGTCCGTTTATCATAAGCACCCCTTCAACAGCAGCCTTAGCATCCATTAAATCTTACGACCACCATTTCTACTCCCACCTTTTTGGGTAAATGAAAAATGCACGAAAAGAAATCGTTAATGGCCACGCATACATAAAGCGTTTTAAGAAATTTTTATATTTATTTTAAATGAAAAAGTGAAATAGAAATGAATTTAAGGAAAATCGAGATAATGGTCGAAAGTTTGGGAGGCTATAAAGAAAATAATAATTAATAATTTTGAGAGAACTTTTCAAAAAATTGTCAATTTCGGAGGGCCGCCTATGTCAACTCTAACCAGCCATCACAAGTGGCGATGAGGGTGTATTAAGTTTGTCATTCCGTTTGTAACGTTATAAAGGAATCATCTAATATGCCATAGAATAGATGTATTCTTGCATCAAGGCAAAATCTTTCACATCCACTATAATTGGCAAAGCTCAATGAAATTTACCTTAATTATATGTTATTGTCCTAACAAGTTTCCTTTATAAAACATTCAAAATCGGTTCAGTAGGACAAAGTTATAGACCGGTATCTGAGACAACCTTCTAAAATTGGCCAACGATCATGACTAAACGGCTTATTAATTTTTCATGTAATCGGGCAAATTGATATTGTCTTAAATAAGAAACTTTACACACGGGGGGAGGTAACTCCCTAACAAACGAAACATTAAATATCGCATACCTCTATAACTGATACAGGAAATCTCAAGAAGAATTTGGCACAAAAATCATGCATTGACAACACTTTATTGAAGACTAAAAAAATTTTGGATAAAGCACCGGGGGATTGGTATCCTCTTTACAAACGGCATTTTATATTTAGTTGATATATAATACTGATAGATTATATATTAAACATTTTTCGGATAGGGCATGGAAAAGTGGTATCACTCTTATAAACTATAATTTAATTAACGCATATCTCTGAAACTATTAAAGGAAATTTGGAAATTATGGATGGATGAATAAATAACGGCAAAATATTATAAAGAAAGTAATTTTGGAATAGGGCACGGGGAAGTGGTGTCCCCTAATAAGCATAATTTTATATATGTTCTCAAATTTATTTTTAGATGAAACTTGTTGAAGGGTTTCAAAAATTCAACATGGCTTTCTTACTTGTTAAAAATACCTTCAAATGGATCTTGGTGAAGTGTTCACGAATTACAGAATTATCTTTAGGAACCACTATGTGTCGTTTAACTTGGATTTCGAAAGTAGTCATATATGGAAGCTATGGGAATTCATGATTTCATAAGTAGCATCTGGAAGTTATTATTTAAGACCTTATGAAGTGTATATTTTTTTTTGTAAGTCCTTCACCAGATTATTTGTTGTAATCATGCGAAGTTTAGGTTTTCTAGATAAAAAGTTGTAAGTTAAAAATTGTGAAAACTTTAAATTTAAAGCGGAAAAATTGGTCTATAGTTTAATGACAAGATATCCTAAAAAGATAATCAAATTCTCTTTAGGGGAATTTAAGAAGAATTTGTTTTTAGAGGTAACTTATTGTCATTTATATACTCTCTTCATAATAGTGACTTCGGTTATATTATCACGATTGCTGGCTTTCACAATGTTTTCACCGCCTCCTTCAAATAAACTTGATAATCGACTCTTATAATCGCCTCTTATATTAAATTCTTCTAATACAATTCCAAATACAATTTCCGATTATTTAATTATTTCTAAAATCATTGGCCCATAAACCCTGCACAGCTAAGTGGAGGCCCTTATAAATTTGAAAATTTTTTAATCAAATCACAAGTGCTAAAATTCCCATTTCCAAAATTAAAAAAGAAACATAATACAGTTTTGGATACGATTATGTATTATCCTGCATGTATAAAAACCTAAATACAAAAACAAAATCATTTTTAAGATTTTTGGAAATTAAAGTATATTTTTTTAGACATTTTTTAAGAATAATAAGATCTAGATTATGCGAAAATGAAAGCGAAACCCTCTTCTGGAATGGAAAGCATTTTATGTAAATATAACGCTGTCAGACAGATGGACATCGTTCCTTAAGCTAAGTTAGAAATGATTGGTCTAATGTTTCAAGTAGCTCTCATTAAAATGTCCTCTCGAAATGGGATTTAATAATAACAACTGGCACAGATATAATTCCAAAACAAATTGAAAATTTCAAGAAGTTCGATTCAAAGTCAAGATCGCTTTATAATTTTATAACCGATATAACGCCCACTTTCAAAAATCACCTCAAATGGCATAAATCTCTCATAAATGTGAGTATCGTACAAGTATTTTACAAACACAAATCTTATGTCTACGAGAGTCGGTAAATATTAAATCGTTGGAAAAATCCTTAAACTGAAAAAATAAACTTCCGAAATGACCAATTTTGAATGGTAACCAATTAGGCACCGGACAAGTTAGGAACATGTGGTCTTTCAAACGAATGTGAAAACACTTTAGCCATGAAAGAGTTGTATTTTGTTGTAATATCTTTATGGATTTTCTAGTTACAGCATTATTTTCAAAGAACATTGTTTTGTAATCACTGTGTTTTGCCGATATTAAAAAACTATATTGAGATATACACTGTACACCAAAATATGTGATCATGAGAATATTAAGTAGATAAACTAAAGATGCATATAAGAACAATATTAAAAAATTAGTTTATAATTGAAATCACTCTATATTCCATCCTATAGGTTATTCCCGATTTTGGAAATTTTGTTGTTGTTACAGTTCGACTATATGCGTTAAATCTTTGTTATTGATCGTGGAATGTATTAGACGATGAAAACATCTAGTGTTACATATTCCCATTAGAACAAATTAATTTTTTAATTATCTCTGTAGGGCTCTTAAATATTTTTTACGCACGTTAATGGTGTTTGAAGGCGGCTTTTGTTAAGACATCGACAACAATGAAAGTGAAGCTCTTTTTTCTGTTCAAAATTATTTTAATGGCCACTTCGTTGCCTTTCAAAAATTCTCCAAACAAAAACACTGAATCCGTTTCTTTTTAATTTTTTTCTCTATTTTTATACCCTCCACCACCACAAGTGGTGAAGAGGGTATATTAACTTTGTCATTACGTGTGTAACGCTAAGATGGAATCATCTCAGGCCCCATAATGTATATACATTCTTGCATCAAATCAAACTCTGAGTCGATTTAGATATGTCTGTCTGTGTGTCTGTTTGTCAGTCTGTCCATACGTCTGTCTGTCTGTTTGTTGGAGACACGCTCACATCCACAACAATAACCAGAGCTTAATCAAATTTGGCTTAAGTATTTGTTGTAATCTTGAGAAGTTTTCTATTTGAAACCATAAAGATTGGCTTAGTAAATTAAAAGATATAGATCGATATCTGAGGTAACCTCTAAGTTCCAGCGAAGAACTTTAGTAAAACTGTCAATTAAAAATCGACAAATCAGATAGAATCAGATTTTGTGATTTGCAGAATCGGTTCAGAGAAGAAAAAGTTATAGTCAAAAAATATAACTCATTTTATGACTCATTCAGTGTTCCTGTGATTGTATTTAAGAAAAATTGCATACGTTTGTGAGTGTAACTGCGATTGTATATGTACGAAACATAAAGCACTTACTTACACGCATTTGTGGTGAGGGGATTTTAGGATTCGGCATAGCTGAAGAAAATATTCTTACTTGTTTTCTTTTACATTTGAAATTTTTTTGTTGTTAATTTTAAAATTCGTGAATTACGCATAATTTTTTAAATGGGTCCTTTTGCTCCTTTATATATATGTATATGTGTGTATATGTGTGTGTTAGGACAATGAATGGCTATGTTTCATTTAACACGGTTTCAATTTACATGTTCTACGAAGAAGCCCTTCAAAAAAGGGGGTCGGTCGGTTGAACTTTATGCGCGTTTTGTTGTATCTTTTTTCTTTTCTTTTCTTTTCTTTTCTAATGAAAAAGGGCTTCTAATTCAGGTGTTTTAGTGGGGCTTTCCGTTCTTTCTATTTTAAGTATTTTAAACTACAACAACAACGAGCATGAAAAATCCTTAAAAAATATTCATTAAAAATGTTTTTTTTTTTGTTTGTTTGTATGAAAATAGAAGTACGTTTTTCTTTACGAGTGTTTGTCCATTTCGTTGAGAGAAAAGGAAGGGGAAGAGGGATGAAGGTTGGAATTAATGTCCATTCAAGGTTTTTTTTGTGGAAGCTTCTTTTGTATAAGCACTTTCCATTTTTATACTTTTCATTTTTTTTGCTTAACGCCTTTAAGTGTGTTTTCATTTTTATATTTTATTTATTTCGCTGAAGAAAAATGACTGTGCCTTAATGAATTTTCGCGTTTGAGTAATATGAGCTGATGTACAGTGGGGGCAGTGTTTGTTAAGTGGGCACAGGGATAGAATAGAAAAAAATTGGTATATAATTTACCCCTCAAACACTCAACTATTTTCTCTTGATTTCATATTTCATCATTCATCACCAATAAGTTCCCAATAATAATCTATAAGTTACATTATTCCTTAATACAGTGCTTAAATCTTAAATTTAATTTAGACCTCTCCAGCGCTTTAAAAGTTATCGGAATATTTAAAAACAAGGAAGAATACGATATTCGGCTATGTCGAATCTTTAATACCTTCCACCACACTCGATTTCGAAATAATTGTGTTAACATATTAAACATTTCGCTTGTAATGGGATACCATTCCCCCGTTCCCTTTCCGATGTCTATAATAAGTTTTGTTGTAACAGTTTCAGAGATAAGCGATTATTAAAAATATGGTTTGTAAGGGTGATATTACTCCCCGTGCAAAATCCCAATCCATGTGCCAAATGTTATGATTTGCGGCATTAGTTATAGAGATATGGAATATTAAATGGTTTGTTTGTAGGGGGGTTAACCCGCCCAGTTCCCTATCCAGAATTTTTTTTCTCTTAGGCCAAGTTTCATTGAACTCTGTCCATTATTGTGGATGTAAGCGTGCTAGCAACTAACAGACAGACGGATATAGTTTAATCGATTCAGATTATTACAAGTGGCCCTAAGCAAAATATCAAAGACGATAGTCTTTGTAAGGTAAGTAATAGACTTCTTCTCTTGCTCGCAAATACAGGTCCGTCTTTCAGGAATCATTTTCAGTTTCTGATATAGCTATTATATGCTAACCAGGTTCACGGAAGCCACGTACGCTAGACCCGACAAGTGGTTCTTCCCAAAATGCCATTGACGATAGGCAGGGCAGTAACTGAAGAGCGGCTCGTCCTTATTCTGCTAGTTTCGTCACCAAATGGATCCCTTTTCTGACAATCTGATTGATAAAAACTGCAGTGTCTTTAGATCAATGTCAGAGGTGAGCTCTCAGGCGATCAATCTTATCAAATTACAAAATAGTTCAATTTCCCACGTGTATTTTTCCATCACTGATTTGTGAAATTTGCGATAAAAAATCAAATCATCAACTAATTTGTTATATGGAAAGAGTGAAAAAAGTACCGTAATATTAGTGAAAATGTTAAATTTTTCCATGATTTTAATATTGTGTAAATTGTACTGGTATCATTTATTCACAAAAATAGTTTGGTACTTTTTTGCAAGATAATGTTTGAATCGTATGAAAATTTGAAATTAGTATATTTGTGTAATGAATCTTTTTCGGGGGATATATAAATACAATTTGGTACCAATATAAATTGGTACTTTTTTCACTTCATGGAACTTTTCTGATAATTTAAAAAATAAAGTGAACAACATAAGTGTTTGTTATTCCTTTCATTACAATACCTCTTTAACTTTTCAGAGGTACTTTTCTGTAATCAAATATGTTCCAATTTTTATACATTAATGATCATAAATGAATAAAAATGAACAAAATTTTCAAATTTTCTGAAGATAATTCTTGTAATTCGTAATAAATATATTAAAGAAACAAATTTAGGTTATGTGGCCACGATTATATTTGATAAGACTCATCTTGTACATTTGGTACTTTTTAGATTTTCCGGAGGTACTTTTTTAAAATGAGGTTATCATCCTAAAACCTTTAGTACCCCCTTAATTGAATGAGAGTTTGGTACTTTTTTGGAAAATACTTTTTTAAAATAAAAATCTCAGAAACCTAAAACACAAAAATAATTATCTGCCTAAAAATCTTATTTATCCTACTGTACCTTTAGTATCCCCCCTTAAAAATAACAATTCGCGAAAGATTTTTTTCAGGATTTTTTTTTTTTATAGAAAAAATTGTTGAACATTTTTTAATGGATGCCGCTCTATGAGAAATTAATTTTTATTTTTTTCTTGTCCCTTTATTCATCTTTTACTCATCTTACTAACCCAAAATAATAACACCCAGAGTGTAAAGGACATAATGTGGGCAAAATGGTACATAACTGCCGAAAAATGTAAAGAAAATATATACAGATTGTAGCAAAAAGAAGAAAATAACATGAATTATATCTTCTCAAATAACATTAAAACAAAATTTTCATAAACATTTTTAAATAATTTTCTTAAATTTTAACGAGGATTTGCAGGAACTAAAACAGGACTATTTTTATGTTTTGTTGTTGTAATAAATGTTATTATGAAAAGATTTTTGTTATAGGATTTCTTAAAATATCTGAGGATAATAAAGATTAAAGAGGTTTGATGTTTTAATAATAAATTTAATATTTATAGGAAATTGCTATAAATAAATTTCCCTTTTATAGGAAGTTACCTTTAAACTTTCTTTTTATAAAAAAATTGATATTTTATAGGAAGTTTGCAAAAATTTCCAATAATTTTCAAAAAGTTTCTTCAAAAAAAGTTCAATTTTATTTTTATAGAAAATTTGCGATAAATATCCAATTTATTTGCGTTATATTTCATATTTGAAAGGAAATTGAAAAAATAATAATTAAAGGAAATTCACTATAAATTTCCAATTTATATCAATATAGCGAATATTTCTGATAATTTTCGATTTATAGGAAATCTGCGTTAAATTTCCAATTTAAAGAGAAATTTGCCGTAAATTTACGATTTACAGAGAAATTTGCCATAAATTTCCGATTTTTATGAAATCTGCATTCTGGTTAGAGAAAATTTTCTATAGTAAAATTTTCTGGTTAGAGAAAATTTTCTATAGTAAAATTTTCCGGTTAGAGAAAATTTTCTATAGCAAAATTTTCTGGTTATAGAAAATTTTCTGATTAGAGAAATTTTCTATAGCAAAATTTTCTGATTAGAGAAATTTTCTAAAGAAAAATTTTCTGATTAGAGAAAATTTTCTAAAGAAAAATTTTCTGATTAGAGAAAATTTTCTAAAGAAAAATTTTCTGATTAGAGAAAATTTTCTAAAGAAAAATTTTCTGATTAGAGAAAATTTTCTAAAGAAAAATTTTCTGATTAGAGAAAATTTTCTAAAGAAAAATTTTCTGATTAGAGAAAATTTTCTAAAGAAAAATTTTCTGATTAGAGAAAATTTTCTAAAGAAAAATTTTCTGATTAGAGAAAATTTTCTAAAGAAAAATTTTCTGATTAGAGAAAATTTTCTAAAGAAAAATTTTCTGATTTGAGAAAATTTTCTAAAGAAAAATTTTCTGATTTGAGAAAATTTTCTAAAGAAAAATTTTCTGATTAGAGAAAATTTTCTAAAGAAAAATTTTCTGATTAGAGAAAATTTTCTAAAGAAAAATTTTCTGGTTAGAGAAAGAAAAGAAAAATTTCCTTTTTAAAGAAAATTTTCAGTAATCTAATTTTCTCGTAGATTTCGTTAAGATTTTTCATTATAGAAAATTTTCACAAAATTAAAATTTTTTTTCTTATAGAATGTTTTCATTAAATTTCTCTTTATATAAAATATTTGCTAAATCTTCTCTTTAGACAAAATTTTTTCTAAATATTCTTTTTAAAGAAAACTTCACTAAATTTTCTCTGTATAGGGATTTTTCGCTTGATTTTCTCTGTATGAAAATTTTGATATATTTTTTTGCAAAATTTTCTCGGTATAAACAATAATTTTTTTTTGAATTTTTATTGAATGAAATTAATCGTTCTTTTTAAACTGTAGATTTTTTCTAATTTTTGATTTGAATTTTTTTGTAAATTTTCTCTTTATATAACATTTTTGTAAAGTTTTGTTTTGCTATCTTTTTCCTTTATAAAACATCATTTTAAATTTTCACCTGTATCTGTATCTCATTAACAAAATTTCGATTATCCATTGGCCATGAGTTTCATTTCATATCTATTATGACTTTAAATATGTTTCTCTATGAGTTTTTATGTGTGTGTGTTAGTATTACTGCCACTACTTAATAGCTTATTGTTTAATATCATTAAAATGTTTTGTCTTTCTTATCTTTTTAACTCCATTTGGGTGCAAAAACTTTTTAATCTCTAACAAAGCCAGTTGCGACCTACTTTCCTCCAACTTACCATGAATATTAAAAAGTGGCTCTCACTCACACACACCAATCGAAATAACTTTAAAACAAAAACAACTAAAACCTCAAAATCAGGAAAAGAAAAAGAGGAAATGTAAACCCACTTTTTTCCACAATCCCAATTTGATAGCAAACATTATCTCGGTAATGAGTAGAACCTTTTGGAAAGCAAACGAAAGAAAAAAGTATGGTGGACTCTGTCAAAAAACTGTCATTTTAATTTTTTTGTTTGTTTGTTTTTTTCTAGACTTTTTTCCTTAAAATGGCTTTTTGGAAGGGCTTTAGACGAGAGAAAAAGGTAAAGTTTTACTTTTTCCCTTAACAAGTTGTGTTTTTTTGAAATTATTCGGGGTAAAACGTGTGTAAATGACTTGAAAAAAGATGATGGAAAGAATCCGGTAGGTAAAAGTATTTTCGTGAAAAGTTTAAAAAGAAAACAAGAAGAAGAAGAAGAAGAAGAAGAAGAGATGAAACTGTTACTTAAATAATTTTTGATTAATCATTTTGGTCATTAGATAAATGTTTTAAAGGAATTTTTAATTTTTGTTTCAATTCTTTTTTCTCTTTTTCACGTCTTTCGAATTTAATAGCGCCAACAGGAAGACAAGGGATGAGAAGAGAAAAAGAAAAGAGGCGGGGAGAGAAGGGGAGGGTTGGGGAAAAATACTAATTATTCGAAAAGTTTAGGAAAAATGACAAAATGTTATACTTTTCAAAAATTTTCGATAAATATACAATTTAAAGAAAATGTTCACTAAAGTGGCCATTAAGAGAGAATTTTCAATATGGAGAAAATTTTCTATAAAATTTCAATTTGAAGAAAATTTTCGAAAAATTCACGAATTAGACAAAATATACGATAAAAAAATAATAATAAAATTATTAGAATATTTTCGATAAATTTGAAGAAATTCTCGATAAATTCTCTATTTAAAGAAAATTTCGAAAAATCCTAAATATAAAAAATATTAAGGATACATATTTTCGAAAAATTCTTATACTAAAGAAAATTTTCAATAATTAATTTTAATAACTAATAAAAAAAACTTTTAAAAACATTTTTATTTAGAGAAATTTTATACACAGAGAATTTGTTCATTTTATATACGGAGACCATTTTTAATCAATTTTCCGTAAAGAAAAACAATTTCGATAAGTCTTATATATAGAATTTCATTGAATTTTCTATATAAAAGAAAATTATCAATGAAGAAAATTATCAATAACTTTACTATATGGGAAAAGAACTCAGATAATTATTTTTACAGGAAAATTAAAAAAAAAGATCGATAAATTTTTTATATAGAAAAAAATTTTGATAAATCATATATGTTGGGAAATTTATGATTATGATAGAAAAAATTTCTTTACATTTTCTATACTGAAAACATTTTTGATAAATTTTCTATATTGGAAAAAAATTTTGGTATTTTTTTACAGAAAAAAAAAAAAAAATAATTTTTTTTCAATCTATAAAAAACAATAAATTTTCTTTATAGAAAATTTTTAAAAAGTGTTTTATATAGGAAAAGTTTTCGATTAATTTTCCATTAAGAGAAAATTTTCGGTTAAATTTCCATTAAGAGAAAATTTTCGTTTAAATTTCCATTAAGCGAAAATTTTCGATAAATTTTCCATTAAGAGAATTTTCGATAAATTTCCTAAATAGAAAACAATCTTGATAAATTTTCTATATAGAAGAAATGTTTGAATATTTATTTTATACACAGAAAATGTTCGATAGTTTATATAAAGAGTTAAATATTTCGATAAATTTCCCGTATAGTGAAACTTTTCGATAAATTTTTTATATAGAAAATTTTTTTCAACAAAATTTTTATGAAGAAAATAATTTCGATAAACATCCTATATGAAAATATGTCGATAGATTAGAAGAAATACTTGTTACATATTTTTAGACAAAACTTTCGATAAATTTTCTATTTAGAGAAAATTTTCGATAAATTTTCTATTTAGAGAAAATTTTCGATAAATTTTCTGTTTAGAGAAAATTTCAATAAATATTCTATTTAGAGAAAATTTTCGATAAATTTCTATTTAGAGAAAATTTTCGATAAATTTTCTATTTAGAGAAAATTTTCGATAAATTTTCTATTTAGAGAAAATTTTCGATAAATTTTCTATTTAGAGAAAATTTTCGATAAATTTTCTATTTAGAGAAAATTTTCGATAAATTTTCTATTTAGAGAAAATTTTCGATAAATTTTCTATTTAGAGAAAATTTTTGATAAATTTTCTATTTAGAGAAAATTTTTGATAAATTTTCTATTTAGAGAAAATTTTCGATAAATTTTCTATTTAGAGAAAAATTTTCGATAAATTTTCTATTTAGAGAAAAATTTATCGATAAATTTTCTATTTAGAGAAAATTTTCGATAAATTTTCTATTTAGAGAAAATTTTCGATAAATTTTCTATTTAGAGAAAATTTTCGATAAATTTTCTATTTAGAGAAAATTTTCGATAAATTTTCTATTTAGAGAAAATTTTCGATAAATTTTCTATTTAGAGAAAATTTTCGATAAATTTTCTATTTAGAGAAAATTTTCGATAAATTCCTATTTAGAGAAAATTTTCGATAAATTTTCTATTTAGAGAAAATTTTCTATTTAGAGAAAATTTTCGATAAATTTTCTATTTAGAGAAAATTTCGATAAATTTTCTATTTAGAGAAAATTTTCGATAAATTTCTATTTAGAGAAAATTTTCGATAAATTTTCTATTTAGAGAAAATTTTCGATAAATTTTCTATTCAGAGAAAATTTTCGATAAATTTTCTATTTAGAGAAAATTTTCGATAAATTTTCTATTCAGAGAAAATTTTCGATAAATTTTCTATTTAGAGAAAATTTTCGATAAATTTTCTATTCAGAGAAAATTTTCGATAAATTTTCTATTCAGAGAAAATTTCGATAAATTTTCTATTTAGAGAAAATTTTCCATAAATTTTCTATTTAGAGAAAATTTTCGATAAATTTTTATTTAGAGAAAATTTTCGATAAATTTTTTATTTAGAGAAAATTTTCGATAAATTTTCTATTTAGAGAAAATTTTCGATAAATTTTCTATTTAGAGAAAATTTTCGATAAATTTTCTATTTAGAGAAAATTTTCGATAAATTTTCTATTTAGAGAAATTTTCGATAAATTTCTATTTAGAGAAAATTTTCGATAAATTTTCTATTGGAGAAAATTTTCGATAAATTTTCTATTTAGAGAAAATTTTCGATAAATTTTCTATTTAGAGAAAATTTTCGATAAATTTTCTATTTAGAGAAATTTTCGATAAATTTTCTATTTAGAGAAATTTTCGATAAATTTTCTATTTAGAGAAAATTTTCGATAAATTTTCTATTTAGAGAAAATTTTCGATAAATTTTCTATTTAGAGAAAATTTTCGATAAATTTTCTATTTAGAGAAAATTTCGATAAATTTTCTATTTAGAGAAAATTGTCGATAAATTTTCTATTTAGAGAAAATTGTCGATAAATTTTCTATTTAGAGAAAATTTTCGATAAATTTTCTATTTAGAGAAAATTTTTGATGAATTTTTTATTTAGAGAAAATTTTCGATAAATTTTCTATTTAGAGAAAATTTTCGATAAATATTCTATTTAGAGAAAATTTTCGATATATTTTCTATTTAGAGGAAATTTTTCAATAAATTTTTTATTTAGAGAAAATTTTCGATAAATTTTCTATTTAGAGAAAATTTTCAATAAATTTTCTATTTAGAGAAAATTTTCGATAAATTTTCTATTTAGAGGAAATTTTTCAATAAATTTTTTATTTAGGGAAAATTTTCGATACATTTTCTATTTAGAGAAAATTTTCGATACATTTTCTATTTAGAGAAAATTTTCGATAAATTTTCTATTTCGAGAAAATTTTCGATAAATTTTCTATTTCGAGAAAATTTTCGGTAAATTTTCTATTTAGAGAAAATTTTTGATGAATTTGCTTTTAGAAAGTTTTTGATTTGAATTGATTCTTAATTTATCCCAAAATCTCAATCAACCGTAACAATTAATTTGTTTATATTATTTTTATACATTTTATTTCTAACGGACAAGTAAACAATTTTTTTTTAATTTGCATAGAAATTCTGGAAAAAAATAATCCCATTTTCCAAAAAAAAGTCAAAATGTTTGTAATTGTCACGAAAGTTTTTTCTTTCTAAAGAAATCCCTTTTTTTAAGTAGCAAACCTTTTGGGGAATTCTTAGTGGACAAAAATGTATCCTTCACATAATCAATACTGTGGATGTGAATATGTGAATTTAGGTAACAAGGATTTCTATAGAGTTTTTTTTTTAATTTTCATGGCCAAATGAATTTTATTTTTCTATTAATATTTTTTTGTATTTTTGAGGGGGTAAACAATTTAACACTTCTTATCGTTATTAAGAAATCAAAAAATCATATAAATAAATTTACATATAAACAAATACACACACACATGTCTGTCTGTCTGTCATAATCATATTCTCATACAAAAACACATATGAGAAGGACACAAATACACACATCAATCTAAAGTGAAAGTGTTTGTTTGTTTGTTGTTATGGTTTACCCCAACACACACAAACACACAGGCAAAGAACTAAACAAACAAAGGATATGTATTCTTATGTAAAAGAAATTGAGCACTTTTCACAGAAAGAGAATAAAAATATAATAATTTAAGGGTCAACAAGGGACCGGCCTGGTATAGTAACAATCACATCATGCTTATGATGATAAGATTATGTTTATACACATATGAAGGCAAAGTCTTAAACAGGAAAAAAGGGACACCCCATTTGATTGCTACCGTATTATTATCCTTAAAAGAAATTTGTTTATGCAAAATTGTCCGTCCGTCTGTCTGTTTTTCTTATCATTTCTCATGCAAATTTCTTATTTAAACATCCATTTTTATACCCTCCACCTTGACGAATGGTAAAGAGGGTATATTAACTTTGTCATACCGTGTGTAACGCTAAGATGGCATCATCTCAGATCCCATAGTGCATATATATATTCATGCATCAAGTCAAATCAAAATCTAAGTCCGTCTGTCTATTTGCTGTTGGCATGTTTACACCCACAATAATTGACAAAGTTCAATGAAATTTGGCGCGAGTTTTTGTGAAGAAGGAGTCATCTCAGACCAAATAATCATGTATCAAATCAAAGCCTAAGCCGATTTAGCTATGTCCGTTTATCCGTCTGTCTGTGGTTATAATTGACAAAACTCAATGAAATTTGGCTTGAGTATTTTTTATAGTCCTGAGAATTCTCCTATTTAAAACCAGTAAAATCGGTCTAGTATATTAAAAGATATAGACCGATATCTGAGACATCCTCTAAGTTTAAGCAAAAAAATTTTTTGTATGTGTGATTGTGTATACGAAAAATTACGTATTTCTTCACGCGTCTATGTGGTGGAGGGTATTGAAGATTCGGCACAGCCGAACATGACATTCTTACTTGTTTAGCATTTAGTTGATTTGTGTTACTTTTTTAAATTTTGCCAATATTTTTCAAATCAAGGTTAACAATAACGCTGAAATAAACAGGACAATCATAACAAAACAACACTTTAGGCCTGAATGATTTCGATTATTTTTTTCGGATTTAAATACTTTAAGATTTCCAATTTTTTTTGATATGAAAATGATGAGTTATTTGTGCAAATTTGTTTTTTTTTATTTTGTGAAAATAAAAAATTCACCTTTTTTATACTTGATTTTTTGGGTACAAAATATTATTGAATTTATTGTGTATGTAATCCTTAAGGTATCCTTAAATATAATTATAGTCCTTAACACATTGATTTCTATATAAAATAATCCTTATGTTGGCTGTCATAACAATACATTTTTCTTCTATTTTACTTGAGTTTCCATTCACCTCAGAGTAAAATAATGGTCAAGGGTTTATATTTTGGGATCTAAATTTTTTTTGACATTTAAATTTGATGAAAACAGTGGGAATAAAATTTGAATTTAACATACTCAAGGGTGGGAAAGTTTTTCTTTTTGGTTTCATTTAGATTCAAAATAAATTCCTTTAACAAAGAGTAAAAAATGAAGAAAAAAATTATAGCAAAATTTCGCCAAAAATTTAAAGTTATCGAAAAATGTCTATGAAAAGAAAAGAGTATCAAAAATTTTTCCGACATAAAAAATAGCAAAATTCTCTATATAGAAATTTTTGTGGAATCGGTTTCCCGATGCTGGATTGTGACGGTTTGGAAAATCAGTTTCAATATTGGCTGAATAAACTTTCATGATTCGGCTTCCTCTGGATCATTTATTTTCACGAGATGACTCTCTCTGGATCTGATTATTTAATTACTTAAGACTAATAAATTCCAAATAATACAATGGTCTTAAATCTAAGATACAATATTCAGGGTTAGTAATTGAAACAGTCAGCCAAAGCCGCTGTGCTGAAACATTCAGCCGAAGCCGCCTGTGTTAAAGTAATCAGACGAAGCTGCTGTGCTAAGACAGTCAGCTTAAGCCGCTGTGCTAAAGTAGTCAGACGAAGCTGTTGTGCTAAGACAGTCAGCTAAAGCCGCTGTACTAAAACAGTCAGCTGAAGCCGCTGTACTAAAACAGTCAGCCAAAGCTGCTGTGCTAAAACAGTCAGCTGAAACTGCTGTGCTAAAACAGTCAGCTAAAGCCGCTGTGCTAAAACATTCAGCCGGAGTCGCTGTGCTAAAATAGTCAACCGAAGCCGCTGTGCCGATTAACTAAGTAACAATAATAATTATTACTATTGTTTACAACGCAAAATGGTTTCTGATTAACAAAAATGTCGATGTAGTTGTATTCACGAATAGGAAGAATAGCATTAGCAGTGCTACAGACTAAGTTTAAACGTTTTCACTATATAGAAAATTTTTCCACATTAGCAATTAATCGACATTTTTCTCTATATAGAACACTTATCGAAATTTTTCTCTATATAGGAAAAGAATTTATTTCTTAACAACCTAAGACCCATTGCGCTTTGCCACCTTTATAAAGTGAGTGGTACCCCTTCTCATGGTCATATCCGCCATTAAAAAGATCCTTTTAAGAGTAATTGATACCAATTTGAATACGCTTTTACAGTTCTTTAGATATTCCATAATCAATATTTGCTTTGTATGGGACACCTCTCCCTATGATCCTATTCGCCCTTCATTCTGTCCAGTAAAACAGTTACTTGAAAATTAATTGGGTCCAAAATTTGAAAATTTTCGGTGTGGTGGTTCTTTAGATATTTGGTTAAAACATTTCTTTGAATAGTGTCTACCTCCTCCCTCCTGATCCTATACGTCCTTCATTTTGCCTTGTAAAATAGTTCCCTGATAAAGTTATTGGAACCGAATTTTAAAATTCTCGCTGTAATAGTTCTTTAGATATTCGATGATCAAAATTTGCATTCTATGGGTGCTACTTCTCTCCCTGATCCTTGTTGTTTGTACAGTTTTCCAGTTTTTTTTGAAGAAATGATCGAAACCGAATGTTAAAATTCTCGCTGTTACATTTCGTAAGACATTCAATAATGAATATTTTTCTTTAATCTTTGTCAAGATACATTTTTAAATTTAATTCGAAGGTGGGGCAATTTTTGTTAAAAACCGCTTTTAATTGTCTTAATTACCCATGACTGAGTGACTGACAAGCTTCTTCATTAATCACCCAAAAAAAACACTCGTGCCAAATGAGAAGAAAAAAACTTAAATCAACAAAATTAAGAAAATTATTTACAAGTTAAGTATCGCATGGACTTAAGTCTGGGAATGGAAAATACAGCAGAGTCTTAGGTAATTTAAAACCACCTTAATTCAAAATTAAACAAAAGAAAAAAACCGGAATGATGACAAAAAAAAGTCATCCTGTGACAGCACACGTTCATCATTCACTTTTAACAATTTTTTTCAAATATTTTTTTCTTTGGAAGAAACATAATTTTGGGTAAAAACGGGATTTTTTATAAAAAAAACTTGTTTGTTTCTAAAAAAATTCATTAAAATAATTAAATTATTATAAAAACCATCAGCAGCTTAAGTTAATGACAATTTAGTTTTTTTGTTGAGTAAAAATTTCCAAAAAAAGGACAAAATTTAGGAGTGTTGAAAAAATTTTTTTTATCTGATTTTTTTTTTTTATAAAAAACACTGTTTTTGTTATATAAAAAAATTTAAAAATAAAAAAAGACAAAAAATGTGGGTATTAAAGTGCTTTTGTGAGGGTTAAGTTTAAGGGTTAAATTGTTTTCGTTACAAAAAAAAGTTTGAAAAAAATATTGAAAACGGATTTTATTTTTTTTATATATCAAACAGCTGTTTAAAATACAGTATCGAACAAAATTATTGCCACAGCAGACTTAACCGATTTTGCCGAAAATATATGACGCACCTAATAAAAAATATTTTACACTATATTTTACACTATATTTATCTTAATTTTTATGTTCTTAGTGGGCAATCGTTTTTATACCCTACACCACCGTAGGTTGTTGTGGTATTATGCGTTTGTACTAATGTCTGTAACATACATATACATACCGTTCGACTCAGAATCATTTTCAGAGTCGATTTAATTATGTCCTCCGTCTGTCCCGGCTGGCTGTCCATGTGAACGTTGTGAACACTCTACTTTCGCAATTTTTGAGAATATTTCGACGAAGCCTTTTGAGATAGTTCATGTTCGGTCCAATATTTCAGGTACCTCCCATATATATGACCTCTTGAAATGAGGTTCTTGGCTCATAAAAGTCCCAAATATAAAGCGATTTTTTAAGTGGCATAAATAAGTACTACAATATTCTAAAACAATGTAACAAATTATGGGTCAGTCCATTATATCTCATAGGTCTCACACAAGCTCCCTTTCCAAATATCACTTTGACGGTCATAAATCTCACATTTACTTTGGTATTGTAATATTACTGGTCAAATTAAAAAAATAAAAGCAAAAATCGATATGCGAGAGTCGGTTCATAATTTCTTTCTAAATTCCAAATAAATCCCTCCCACAGAAAAATTCCCATAAATTTCGCATAAATATTAGTTTCACTATAACTATATTATACGGAGGGTCATTCAATATTTTTCGTAAACTGCTATTTATAACCAACATTGTGGTGTTAGGGTGGTATTACATAGTCAGACTTAACCGACTACAATAGTTTTACTTCTTGCTTTTATAACTTTATTAAAACTCTTTGGCATTTGAATGGAATAAATTTCTTTGTAACTTCCTCATCGATTTTTATCCATTTGTCCTTTGACCCGTCCAGTTCTTTCACAAATGCTCAATTGGTTTGAGGTCTGGAGACTGTGGTGGGTGCGGAAGGTCATGAATGTTTTTGATCGTGGCCTTGTTGGAAGTGAAATTTTTCCACACATTTAATTTTAAAATATTTAAAATGAAACAGGTCACCCACATCCGCAGATGGCACACAAGTCCCATACCATTACACCACCTTTGCCGTATTTAACAGCAGGAGAAAGATTCTGTATTATTATAATGGTGCCCTTGTGTGGGTGGCAGGCTACAGAAAGAAATGTCCATCGAATGAATTTTGCAAAGGTTCTTAGGTCGATGGCTATGTTGATAACTGGTGCCCTGAGGTCTACTCCGATTAAAGAGTCTATTTGCGATAGAGCATTGCTTGCCACTTTGATCTAATGTATCAATAGATTGCTTTCAATAATGCTGTTAGACTTTTTGCTGGAAATTCGTGGAACAGATGGGACCATAGATATTGCTGTATATATTGGATCACTCTGCATTTAAGTTGGAACTAATTGATTACTGCATCCCGGAACCATGGTTTGAGATGGGGTTTTTACTGATTATTCCTGACGATGGGGATGTTAGCCTGGACTCTACTCTAACGATAGAATCTACAGAATATACACTGACTGGTTCCAAGCGTCGGGGAAGGGTAGAAGGTGGGTTTTTCAATGAGGACTTCGATATTAGGGCTTCCTTCAAACTAATGGTTGGATGTAGTTTCTTACAGGCGGAAATTTCTGCCATTAAGAGGGTGGCGAACTGGCTTGGGTATGATCGGATATCGGGAATATCAGTCTTGGCTTCTATTAGATGTCTGACGTGATATCGACGAATTCGGATCGATCGACTTTATGTTGTACGGCTGATTTAGATTCCTGGACATAGTAACTGTCGGGAATGATTGCGGATGCTGGTTGGCGTAGTGCTTTAAGATGAGACTATCGATTGACGGTTGGATTCCTCTGGCAATATGGGATGAGAGCCTGGATAGGCAGGCAAGATGGGTGACTGCGACACCTGTCGAACTTGCCGCGTTATCTGGTCTAGGTACGATATTATGAGGACTATGAAGTTGTTTGCTTTCAGTAGGAAGCATATCGGACTTCTGGTATCTATTATAACTGAACACTGTGTCTTGGGCGTCCCACGCGAGGAGGATGGGCATGGCACATTATGATTTCTGTCGCAGTTGTCGTGACGAACAGAAAGAGATAACAGTTTTTCACTTGTTGTTTTACTGTCTTATGGTTAGGGAGATTAGAAACACCGTTTTTAGAACCTATACTCTTGATTAATGCGATCTGGGTAATGTTAATTTGACATGGCTATTTTCTTTACTTGCAGGTACGGTTTGGTTGTATATAGATCCACGTGATATGTCTGCTTTTAACACTGCCCTTGGAACTAACTAACTTTAAACTCTTGCGCATAGTCCAAACGCTTAATTTGGCTTATTGAAGAGACTAGTGGTTTAGGTCTGGCTATTCGAGCATTATAATCAGCTTCAGGCAGCACTCGACGAACAGTAGTGGGGTAAAATTTCATTTAATTCCTCTTGAACTTCAGCAGCAAGTATGGTGGAGTTTTTTAGGATTTTGTTCAATATTTCGGACGATTTGTTTACTTTTGAGGGGAGTTAAAAATTTAGGTCATCCGGTTTTATACGAACTTTGTAAACTTGAGTATCCTTTTAAACGATACACTGCGCTTCCATTATTTGACCTATCTGGGCATATGATCTTGGTTATGCAGGTACAGTATTATTTTTCGCCCAAATTTTATATTTCCAGATTTTGTTTTGGGCTCATTTTTGTTTTGCAGAGTTTCTTCTTAGTTTATATCAACAAATTATCACTTTTTAACCGATTATAACGACATATGTTGCAAGATTTCTGAAATTTCAACAATAATGAACATGTAAGATTTAGTGTACCAATACTTTTGACTTTTGTTCGCAAATTGATGAATTTCTTTAA
>PYHX02000494.1:21550547-21609856 GCA_004302925.2 Cochliomyia hominivorax
CTTTTGTTGGTTTTAATAAAAATTAATGTAATCAATTCATTATAATTAATTAATTATAATAATGATATGATGATGGTTGGATGTCAAACAGAAATTATGGGAATTTAGAAGAAAAAAATCAGAAACTTTTTTGAATGTGTCATATTTTTGTACTTTTCCAACTCACATAGATATTTCGCAATCATTCTGTAACTTTTAAAAGTTTAGAGATTTCTTACAGTATTTCACAAGATTAGAGCAGAGGTATTTCCGAGTTAGTTTATAGAGATATATGGCCTTATCTCTTCAGTGCGTAGTTGGTGAGTGCTTTATATTTTTAACTCTTATCTCTCTCAGTGTGTTCAAATCGATTTTTTATATATTCTTCTATAACTTTTGAACTTTTATAAATATCTTAATGAAATGTTATATAGTTTAAGCTGAGGTGTTTTCCAGTAGATTTGGAGTAGTATAGGAGCTTATCTGGACAGAGGCGTAGTTGTTGGCCCTACAAAGTTGGCCACTTCGGATAGATTAATTTTGAAAAAATCAACAAAAATTCATTTACGATTTGAGAAAGTATATCTCTATAAACATGGGAAGATTATCAATTAAAGTTTCAGAGATATTGAAGACGAAATAAATTTTCAATTAAGAGGGCTTATTATAGCTCTATGTGACAGGTTCGCTAAACATTTTAAATAATATTTTGAATTGGCCGTATAAATCTACTAAAGAGTTATTATGATGTAAACTTCGAGCTTTGAAAAACTTTTATTTTTTCAATATTTTTCTAAAAAGGTGGCATCACTTATTCAGTGTTTTATTATTCTTAACTTTATACTTATTTATTGATTTATTAAGAGATCTGAAAGCCAATTCCTGTAAACTAAATTCTTTATTGAATTATTACAAATTGGTAAATAAAAAAGAACACATTTTTTCTAAAATTCTCTAATCTCAAAATTGGAACCATTTTAAATAATTCTTCTTCTATATCTTTAAATTTTTGTCACCCAAAAGTTATTATGTTAAATGTTCATTCAAAAGATGGCTAAGTATTCAAAAGGTCTGCCGTCAAACTGTATCCAATGTTAGTCAACAGTATCGGGAGAACTTGCCTGTTCATAAAAAACCTGGTTTAGGTTTAATGGACGGTCCACATAATGTTTCTAAAAAGCAAAAAAATATCATTTTTAAAAGATGCTAAAAGATATCTCAGGCTTAAAAATATTAATGTTTCTGACCGAAACGCTGTTAAAATAAAGAGGTAAAAACGGAGCACGAAAATTGAAGTCAAGTTTTCTAAAAAAGAAATTGTTCTAGATGACGAAACGAGTGTTCTGATCAAAAGTTTAATAATGCCGATGCGCGAGGTAATGTTTTAAAAAAATTGGACCTACAAATAGTCAAAAATTTCTCAAAGACTTTTTGGTATTGCAAGCAATATGCGGCAAAGAAGCCAACTATTTGTTTCAACGGGGTCTATAAAAACCGAAATTCACTCCAAGAAATCTTTACGAAGTTATTTTTGTCTGACTTGGCATCGTGTCACTATGGTAGACAAGCCCTTGAGTGGTACAAGATCTATAAGGTGACATTTGTACCAAGGGAGGCAAATCCTTCAAACTGCCTAGAGCTAAGGCCCAGGAAGAGATATTGGGTTCTTTTTTAAAAAAGAATTGAGGAACACAAAAAAGCATCTAAAAGTTTGGTCGATTTTTAACGGAGATGAACAAAGTGCACCATAGAAATATTAATTAAAGGGTTTCCGCAAAAAAACAACAAATTTAGCAATTAAGTATCATTATCCGTTTCTATTTTATTTAGCTTAAAGTTTGACATTTTAGGTTCTTTAAAAATTTTTGACATTTCACTTACTTTTTCTTATTAACCTTAGCCTTAGGCTTTCTCTAGTCATGTTCGAAACTAAACTCCAGTAGTGATTTTTAAAAAGGTGGTAACCTTCTTTAGAGGGTCACCGACTATGTCTCTAATCACATAGGCGTTTTTTCATCTCTAAATCAACTCAAAAATGCCTTGGCTCTAACCATCTGTATTTTCATTTAAATATCGCTTAAGGTGTAAAAGTTACAGAATTATTTCGAAAAAAAGATCTTATTCCAGTTCGTAGGACCATAAATTTTCAAATTTTTCTAATATATCAAATTGCATGTCTTATATTGAAGACAGATCTGATTATCTTTTTGTCATCAGATTCTTAATTGTAAACATTTTCCTTTCATCACATTTCCTTAGTCTGCATTTCAATTGTCCGTAATGCTGCATTATAAATTTAATTAAATTCCATGGAATTCTTGTTTGAAAACTTATCAACAATTATCATCTGAATATTTAGAAAAAGTTCTATTTTTTTTATTTTCCTTGTTCCAACTTCATTTATTCATGCATTCAAGAGTTGTGTCATATTTTATGACGCATGTCACTAGTTCTGAAATGTTTGCAACATTTACCTCTCTTCTAAGGAGTGAGATCGTAAAGTTCTTAACATACATATAAATGTTAGTAGAAATAAAACCGCTAAACTTGAAATCATTATTATAATTTACAAAAACAAACATGATTTTATTCACCAGTGATGAAATTTTGAATCTTTTTCGGAAACTCTTCCAGTATTGCTTTTATAGTACATTTTGTTATTTTGTTCGGACAGGTAGTCCAATTGAAATGTACCACACTTTGGAAATAGTGTATTCAAAAACCGAAACCAAAAACTGGTTAACCAGTTTTTGCATTTCGGAAAACCGAACGGTTTCGAATAACTTTTATTTTCGAATTTTTCAACAAACTGTTTTTTCAGTTGGTTAACCGGTCTTTAATGGAAGTGTCGTGTGCTACACGAGCAAAGTATCCTAAGCATTCTTAGACATCATATTCTGAATCCAGGATTATTTGTCTAAATTTGTTACAAATGGTTATTTTGATATGGAACCATTATTTTTACTTTGTTTTATATAAAAATCATTACAACATATATATTTTTGTTGGTTAAACTCTAGATTTCTATTACCAAATAATTGTTTTCTATAAATTTATGATAATCAAACAAAACCCGGTTAACCGGTTTTTTAACATAAAACCGTATTTGAAACCGGTTTTTATGAATATCTCATTTTTTGAATAACTTGAAAACCGATTTTCTGAAAATGTCGGTTTTTTGAATACGCCATTTGGAAACCTTTTTCGTGGTCATCAATTTTTTTTAACAAGAGATCAATACCTCTTCTCTGGTCTTAGCTCTGGACTGTTTTCGAGGATTTACCTCTCTTTGAACAATTACCACACTATTTTTCTTGTACCACTCATGGTCTTTTTTATCATAGAGACAGGATGCCAAGTCAGATCGAAAATAAGTAGACACTTTATGAGGACAAATGAATGGGGGCAGCCTTTTTTGTAAACATTCCTTGATGTAAATTTCGGTATTTAGAAAGTCCGATTGGCATCTTCTGTCTCAACTGCATATTGGTTGTCATGCCAAGAACTTTCTTGGAATTTTTTAACTTCTTCCTCAACTTTCCTTCAACATCAGCAACATAACATTCTTGACTAGGAAGTTCCGAAAAATCTGCCAGAACAAAAGTTTTGTCATCCATTATGCAGCAGGTTTTTTTTTAGAAAACTTGATTCCAATTTCCGTCCTACGTCTTTGGGCTCTAAATTTTTAGCAGCATTGCTGTCAGGAAGTTTTTCAGCCTTGTATGTTTTTAAACCTAATTTTTGTACCATATAGTCCGAACACTGAGCAGACCGGGCTGCTTTCCTACCGGTTGTGTTGGAAACTCTTTCGAAAATGCTTTTTATTTTTGGGCTTTAAAAACATCATTAGTGGACAAGTTCTCCCACTACTACATTGAAAACAGTTTGACATGCTTGGCCTACTTTTTGTAGGACCAAGTAGAGTTTTTTTTTAAATAATTAAGAATTTTGGTATACAATTTTTTCAGGTCTCTCATTTTAATCAAATTAACAAGTGTCATGTTTTACTAAGGTAACATGATAAAAGGAGTCCAAATATTACTTGAGTTAAAAGTTTTAATGAAAAACGTGCGTTACAAATTTTTCGATCTCACTCCTTAGTAGCAAAAAAACCACTAAAAATATACTAAAAACTATTATTAGTGAAAAATGACCTGATCCTTTTTACCAAGAAATCCATTTCATCATGCTTTTATGAAAAGAAAAGAGTTAATAAAGTTAGTGTTACTAATTTTAGTTATTATATTTTGAAAAAAAAAAAATAAACTTTAATTTAACAGAAATTTGTTAAAAGGATATAATTCTACTTGCTTATGTGTGCGAGTGTATGTGTGTGTATTGTTTACAGGACAAAACAAAGTGGTGATTCAACAAAATTCCTCCCTTTTTTATTTTATTTGATTTTATTTTATTATATTTTTCCTTATTTACTTTTATATTACGTGTCCTAACAAAAGAGAATTTCGGATAAAATATATATAAAAAAATTTACGTATGTATGTGTGTGTATGTTTTAGAACATATGAAAAAAATCGTAAAATTTATTCCGTTAAAAGAATGACATAAACGTGTTTTGTAAACAATTTTTATTACAACAAAATTTTGGTGTTAAAAAAAAAAAAAAAGATTTTCATTGATTGAGTGTTTTGTTGACTTGACTACTGAGGCGAGACGTTTATATAGTCATTGGTTATTCCCAATTAGTTTATAGCTTCAAGGGGGTGGGGGAGGTTGAAAATAAAAGAAAAATATGGACTTTTAAATATTTAATTAAGACTCGTAAAAAATATGTTAATATGATGAAAATGAATATAAATAAAATGGAATTTATGAAAGAAGTGGACTTAATTGATCATGTGAATTTCGGTCATTGTTATTTGATCAATTGTTGAAGAGTATCATTTCGGATTGGAGATTGAAGTTTGCCTTACACCTTACACTGAACCAAATGTCGTAGGTTATATTTATGAAAAAATTTTGTAGAACTTTATGGAAAAAAGATTTTTATTCTAATTAACAGAATCTTTTTTTTCAAATTGAAGTATTTTTATTCAAACATGCTATAGAGTATTCTAAATAAAGTGATTGAAATTAAAAGAATATTTTGCATAAATTAATAAAAATGCAAATGGAAGATCAGCTGATCAGCTCACTACCGTCCTTTGACAATGCCCTATTTTAATCTTTTTATCTAAAACTACGGTGCACTTTCCTGCACAAAAATTCTCCTCAGTTCTAGATCACGAAAGAAATTTTACAAAAAATGTAATTGAGACCAAATACTCGCTGCAGTAGCGTCTATAGATATTTGATTATCATTATTTGCTATGTATGTGGTTTACTTCTCTCCTGATAATACCCGTCGTACTTCTTGTCCAGTAAAACAATTCCTTGATAAATTCATCTCGCTATTACAGTTCCTTGCTTTGTATGGGAAGTACTGCTTCTTTTGGTTCTTAATATTTAATGTATTAATTTATTACAACAATTAAACGTAACTTAATTATGGTATTGAAATTGAATAAAATTCATCAATATAAATAATTTATTTTTATCAATTTGAATAAAGTATTATTCAAATTGAATAATATATATTCAAACTAACCGCTTTTTATTAAAGAATTAAAATAATCATATTGACAATTTTTCGTCAATTTAAAGAATTTACGAAAATTTTCGTTATGATAAAAAAAGTTTTCGTGAACTGATATTTAATCTACTTTTCTTCAATTCTGCAACTTTTTTCGTTTTATTTAATGACTTTTTTGGTTCAGTGTAGAACCCTTTTTAAGCTATCTGTTCTATATTTTATTCGAGAAATACAGCCAGAGGTGTAATTCTGTAACTTCTAAATGAGATTGAAAAAAGTTAAAGCTCAGGAATTTTCAAGTTGACCTGAAGGTGTAAGCCCCTCCAGATTAGGGGCGTTGTCGGCAACACTCCAGAAATGTCACAGAAATTACGAGTCACAGGGATCACGAGTATTTTTATATTTAGAACGAGTATTTTTATATTTAGGACATGCATCTTAGACAATTAATTCTCTTGAAGAGAGTAATCAACAAAATTATTCAGAATATTCGACTAAACCTAAGACCATAATCGCACATTATGACAAAACTCTGTCACATGTTAGAAGACCGTTCTAAAAGTTTTTAGCAAACAGTGGATTGGATATTTTGGCTTCTGCTTTTTATAGTCCAGAACATACGTCTTCCATTTGGTTCCATCGATTTCTGAAATACGATTTGCTTTGGAAAAGGGTAACTGAACATATTAAATGGTGTTTCTCATCATTCGCAGAAGTTTAACGTGAGGAAAAGGTTCAATATAAAGGTCTAAGTCGAATTTCCATAATGCCAAAGTAAAGCTGTGTATTTTGTGGGATCAGGAGTATGTTTTATATTAAGAATAAATATATACCGTGGCTGATTTTCTATTAAATCGAGCAGATATGGAAAGACTGAAATTAAAGATTAAAATCCAGCAATAAAGATTTAATACATGAGGACATTTATAAATGGAATTACCTTCAGTAAAACACTGATCTGATATCTTCTGATCTATGTCCAATTTATTTCGGACTTATAGAGCCACTTAAATCTATCCACCAAATTTTTTTCAATAAAACATATCGCTGTTGAAAAATGTAGGCCAAAACCCGCAGATCTTATATTTCATAAAATGTAAAATATAGTGAAATATTTGACAAGATTTTAGGGGTTAAAATTGGATATAAGGTGAGTGTTATATTTTGTAGTATTTATGAAATTTAACCTTGAGGTTAAATAGAGAATTTGAACTTGAATTTAATACTCTTTTTTCACTCACATTTCAATTAAGGAAATAAAAAATAAAAATTTATTTGTTTTATTTTTTAAAGAAACCTTATTTAAAACTGAACTGCCCCCACTGTATAAGGAATTGTCTGTCTCTCTCACACTTTGCCTTCCGTCCCTTAAGTAGGAAGAAGTAATCGTATCAATTTGTGCATTTTTACCCCTGTTTACTCTAAATATTCTGTTAACACATAATCCTTCTATTAACCTTATTGGATTTAAATGTTAAGGGATGTTAGTTGTTTCCTGTTGTTTAAATCCCATAATTGAACAAAAATTTACACACATACAATGCACTCACACATTTACACATGAATGTGAAAAATATCAATTGCTTTTTAGGGAGAATCCATAAATAAGATTTATTTATTGTTTTTAGTTTAGACTCCTCACGAAACGACAATTTTAATTAATCGAAAGTGAGAACAAACCGATATCTTTGTGTCAACATATGGTGTCAATTTTAAGTTTGTATGTATCTGTTCGTTCATTTCATTATTAACTTATAAATTATTGTTTTTGTGTTTGCAGTTTTAGTTCGTTATTATCATGTTTTGTCTCAATTAAATCAATTAAAATTTTTCATTAGATATTTTGGAATAAATAACGAAACAATTTTATTAAAATAAACTAAAATGCCGCTTGTTGCTGCTATGGAGGAAGTCGTTTATCGGAAAGCAAGTGTTAAATATAATTTTTCATTTTAATTATAGTTAATTAAGAGATTGATGAAAATATAAATTTTCTATTTAGAGAAAATTTCCGATAAATTTTCTATTTAGAGAAAATTTCCGATAAATTTTCTATTTAGAGAAAATTTCCGATAAATTTTCTATTTAGAGAAAATTTCCGATAAATTTTCTTTTTAGAGAAAATTTTCGATAAATTTTCTATTTAGAGAAAATTTTCGATAAATTTTCTATTTAGAGAAAGTTTTCGATAAATTTTCTATTTAGAGAACATTTTAATAAATTTTCTATATAGAAAAAATTTCCGATAAATTTTCTATTTAGAGAAAATTTTCGATTAATTTTCTATTTCGAGAAAATTTTCGATAAATTTTCTATTTAGAGAAAATTTTCGATAAATTTTCTATTTAGAGAAAATTTTCGATAAATTTTCTATTTAGAGAAAATTTCCGATAAATTTTCTATTTAGAGAAAATTTCCGATAAATTTTCTATTTAGAGAAAATTTCCGATAAATTTTCTATTTAGAGAAAATTTTCTATTTAGAGAAAATTTCCGATAAATTTTCTTTTTAGAGAAAATTTTCGATAAATTTTCTATTTAGAGAAAATTTTCGATAAATTTTCTATTTAGAGAAAATTTTCGATAAATTTTCTATTTAGAGAAAATTTTCGATAAATTTTCTATTTAGAGAAAATTTTCGATAAATTTTCTATTTAGAGAAAATTTTCGATAAATTTTCTATTTAGAGAAAATTTTCGATAAATTTTCTATTTAGAGAAAATTTTCGATAAATTTTCTATTTAGAGAAAATTTTCGATAAATTTTCTATTTAGAGAAAATTTTCGATAAATTTTCTATTTAGAGAAAATTTTCGATAAATTTTCTATTTAGAGAAAATTTTCGATAAATTTTCTATTTAGAGAAAATTTTCGATAAATTTTCTATTTAGAGAAAATTTTCGATAAATTTTCTATTTAGAGAAAATTTTCGAAAAATTTTCTATTTAGAGAAAATTTTCGATAAATTTTCTATTTAGAGAAAATTTTCGATAAATTTTCTATTTAGAGAAAATTTTCGATAAATTTTCTATTTAGGGAAAATTTTCGATAAATTTTCTATTTAGGGAAAATTTTCGATAAATTTTCTATTTAGGGAAAATTTTCGATAAATTTTCTATTTAGGGAAAATTTTCGATAAATTTTCTATTTAGGGAAAATTTTCGATAAATTTTCTATTTAGAGAAAATTTTCGATAAATTTTCTATTTAGAGAAAATTTTCGATAAATTTTCTGTTTAAAGAAAATTTTCGATAAATTTTCTGTTTAGAGAAAATTTTCGATAAATTCTCTATTTAGAGGAAATTTTCGATAAACTTTCTATTTAGAGGAAATTTTCGATAAACTTTCTATTTAGAGAAAATTGTCTACTTAAGGAAATTTTCGATAAAATCTTCTATTAAAGGAAAATTTTCTTTGTAGATTCAACTGCATAATGCATTTGAATCTTCATCTCCTTAAATTTCTTATTTCGCCTTCTGTGCTAAAATCACTATTTTTGCGTTATATAACTTGTGTATCTGTTACCGTATTTATGTTCCCAGTAGTTTTTCACTTTTTTTCAATAATAATTTTATTTTGTTTAGTTTTATATCATTTTTATCATCTTAAATTTAATTTCCTTATTGTTCACATTTTATCAACTCATGAGGTAACTACTGAGATGTCAATGTCCTTTAACTGTTTCATATATATTTCCTAGAGATAATGACGCCCATTCGCCGTGTTCTCTTTTGTCACATGTTTCTTTTAAACAATAAAATTCATTTGAAAACAAATTCTACTTTCACTTCCATATTTTTCATATCATTTCTGTCTTTTGTTTCTAGAACGAATGAAAAAGGGAGAATAACACCTTTTTCAAAATATGCTACACGTGGCATAATATTCATGTACTCACGGTGTTGGAAATGACCAACAGATACGTAAAGAAATGAAACGCATTTTGAGTAGAGAATAATTCGCATTTAACATGTTTCTTTTTTGGAATCAACCAACCAATTACCACTGACTGCTATAAGCATGTGCATGCAGGAAGACACAGTGGTTCTTAAATGACTTTTTTTGGTTTTAATTCTGTAATTATTGGAAGACTGGAGTTTTGATAAAAAAAAATCATTTGGCCAGAGGTAACATGTTTTTGAGTAGGTTTGCAGTCGGCGACGCTCCAAACTTGGGTCTCGGGTATTTTTTAATAGCTTAATTTTATCAGAGGATGCCTACTTTTAATAGAATTTTAGGCAAAAATACAAAATTTTTCTCAAAGCATCTGGTTTCTAAGAAAACGTTAAAACATGAAGAATTAGAATTTGTCATAACTTCATCGAGAACCCAAACTTTAAAATTTTTGAGGAATTTTTGAAACCTAAAATTCATATCTAAATTTAGTATAATTCATCTGAACTTTTCTTTAAATAAGGGGAAAAATACCGCTTTTCTCTAAAATACCTCAAAATCCCAATTTGCATAAATTTTTTTTTTAAAGTTAAATTTTTCCATTGATAGGATCCCCCTGTTGTTATAGGGTCCTTCCGAATCCGAATTTATGACTCACATTTCAGTTCAAATTTCTCTAGAAACATTCATTATGGATATTTTTATAGCAAACTTGATTCAATTCCGAGCTCTGTTTTTGGTCTCCAAATTTGTAGCATCGATCTTGTCAGGAACTTTTTCAGCCTGCCTGCATCAGCTGTAAGTTTTCCTACCAAATAGTCCGAGAACTGAGCTAAGAGGTCACCTTTTTTACCGAATGTGGTGGGAGTTTTTTCGGAAATTCTTTTAACTTTTCCTTTTTCCTTTTTCTGGCGAATATCGGTCCATATTTTGCTACAGCTGTCATTTAAGTCTGGAAAAAACATTCCACATAGAAGACTTTTAAACTTGAAACAATTCTAATGAAATTCGGCACAAACATATGTTACTAATTTTCCGAATATCGGGCTATATTCTGCTATAATTCCCATTTGAGGCCTCTTCCCTTCCCAGAAAAGGATTTTAAATTTGATGCAATTTTAAAGTGTCTTTAATATATGAATCTAGTTTGACATATATCAAACTACACCTTTATTTGCCGACTTCCCGGAATATTCAGACATACAATATTACCTCTCATTTAGGAAAATTTTTCTTTTAACATTAATTTTTTTAATAAAATCGGCCTTTAGGATCTTAAATTCTGCACCGGTAATTTCAAGAATATGGTAACATATTTCACTGTAGTTTGTATAGAATATTATTTTTCCATGAAAAAGAGAGATTTTTCCACTTTTTATATCCTCTTCAGCCTCAAGTGGTGTTATGGAGGGTATGTTAAATTTGTCATTTCGTGTGTAAGGCCAAGAAGGAATATCCTAATAAGTGATAATGACTAAACGGCTTAATTCATTTCCATGAAATTTTATTGTAGACTACAAAATTTACATATAGGACACGGGGAAGAAGTATCCCCATAAATAACGAACCTTTTCATATCGTATATCTGTGAAAATTTTATGATGTTTAGCGTTTGATTGAAGCGATAAAGGCAAACATACGTTAAAAAACAAAGTTATTTTGAGATAGGGCACAGGGGAGTGGTATCCCCCTTACAAGTAGAATTTTCAAAATGTTCCCACAATTATTTCTAAGTCGATTGTGGTGGAGGTTATTAAAGATTCAGTGAATATTTAATGGGGGAGAGGAAAAAGGGGAAAAAATTAATCTTTTTTCAACCAAATTGGAGTTTTTTTCGTAAAATTTATCTGGCGACACTGGTTAGAAGTATAAATGAAAACGAGTGTTAGGAATTTTTCAATCTCACTCTTTAGTTTAAAAGTGTAGTTGAATATTTAATGGGGGAGAGGAAAAGGGGAAAAATGAATCTTTTTTCAACAAAATTGGAGTTTTTTTCGTAAAATGTATCTGGCAACACTGGTATAATATAAATGAAAACGTGTGTTAAGAATTTTTCAAACTCATTCCTTAGTTTAAAAGTGTAGATGAATATTTAATGGGGGAGAGGAAAAAGGGGGAAAAGGGGAAAAAATTAATTTTTTGTTCAACCAAATTGGAAGTTTTTTTTCGTTAAATTTATCTGGCAACACTGGTTAGAAGTATAAATGAAAACGTATGTTAAGAATTTTTCAATCTCAATCCTTAGTTCACCCACAGAAAATGTATTTATAAACCACTGTGCAACGTTTACCATTGTCCGTCTGTCCATCCTTCCGCACGATAGTACATACGTACGTCAGTGTGTGTGGAAATTTTTGTAAAGAAAAAATCAATAATTTTTTTTTGAGTGTGTTCAACCACGTTGAAGTGCAATAAAAGGAAAAATATTGTTCGGTTAGAATTTCTACATTCTTGATAGCAAAAAAAAAATCTTCATTTCATTCTAAGTTTTATTATTTTTTTATCGATTCAGTCCGTTTGTATTTTCTATTGTTAAATTAGTTGTCAATGAATTTCAATTTGTTAAAGGAAATATCTGCAATATATATATATAATATATATTTTTGTTTTATTCTTTCTTTACATTTTATTTATTGTTTATTCAAGGTTATTTTTTTAAGTATTAGAAATTGTCATTAAAATAATTGTTTAATAATGATAATAACTGACATTTTTGTTGTTGTTTTTTTTTGAAAGGAAGAATTTTTATTTAAAGATTTAATTTATTTGATAAACATTTAATTCATTAGAAGGAAAAGTAAAATTAAAAAGAAAATATTCCATTAAATTATTCAAATTAAAAAAGTTAAATTTTACATTTTTACGAATTTGGATCGATACTTTCGGTGGCTCACTGTGTTTCATATTAAAAATTAAAATAGATCTGTACAGTGTACAGTCTCGTTTAGCCACCGAAAATTAAATTTTGTCATTAAATATTTTTTAATCATTTTTTTGCCAAATTAATTTACACTTGGCCATTTTCATAGACTTTTTCATCTAAAATAATAATATTCATCAATATAAAGAATTTATATTTGTCAATTTGATTAATATATTATTCAAATTAACGAATTCAAATAGTCATATTGACAAATTTTTCGTCCATTTTGAAGAATTAACGAAAATTTTTGTTATGATGAACAAAGGTTTCCTTGGCTGATATATAACCTATTTTTGTTAAATTCTATACTCTTTTTCGTTGTATTTCTTTCCTTTTTTGGTTCAGTGTATATTTATACATAAAATTTCTATAGAAAATAACAATTTATATACAAAAAAAAAAGCACCAGAGGAACTCTTCCTTATTAAATTTTGGTTAAATGCGTATACCATCCTCTGTAAAGGATTTTTTCGAAGTAAATTTGAAATAAATTAATTTGAGTGACCAAGCAATCTTTTCTCTTCCATTCCAATCTGCTCCTGTCTAAATAAGCACCTTGATGCCGCTCCACAAACAACTCTTCAACAGGGAATAGGTTCTATATTCCAATCTTCTTCAGTCTAAACTGACTCCTTGTTGTCGATCACCATACAAACTCCTTAATAGAGAGTAGATCGAGAATCACATCAACGACCTTCTGTGGTTTTCTTCTAACGAGCCCTGTGATGCCCAAAGAAACGCACCTCTGCACTCTAGACACAAGATTTCTTTGACTTCCAACTCTGAAATGAAAAGCATTATGAAAATGTTTTTAAGAATCGGTTCAAAATGATTTTAAGTATTTGTGCTTGACACTTTTTGCCTTAATTTCCAGGTATTAAATTATATTATTTACAATAGTGTGATATTTACAAAATTTGTTTGGTAATTCAAAAATTCGGCCCCCAATATCGGTTGGAAAAGATATTGCAATTAGCAATGTAATTTTTGTTTAAAGGTTTCTGATGGATAAACATGATCCAGAACCTTCTAACATGAATGTAGAACACAACATAAGTTTTAAAAACGTCACATGGTAATGTAGAAAAATGTAGGTGGCGCTGTTTTGTATATTAATGTAAAGCCATGTACATTGTAATAAAGTGTTTGTTGTAATGAATTTAAAAATTATTTAACGTATTTGTAGTAGCAACGAATATATATCCGGTTTTTTGAAAGGTAACAAGGTAAATATCTTATATTTTTCCCATTGAAAATTGAATTTTCAAATTCTTTCAATAATTCACTACTTTATATTTATCTGTTAATATTAATTGAAATGGACTTTATTAAATTTCCTAAAAAAATTTGAATGAAAATAACAAAATTCTAATTATTTCTTAATATTCATTCCATTTTATTACATTAAAAGTTTTTGCATTAAATTTTTAAATTTTCCTATTTCTTATTTATAAACTTTAATATACATTTAGGCATATTTACAAAAATTGATAAAGTATTGCCTACTTTTCGGCCAAATACTAAATTATACACAAATAAACAAACATCTAAGGAAAAAAACACCTTAAATATTTATTGGTCAACATTTACCATTCGCATAAACAACAAAAAACTCTCATTTTCTCTTTTCCTCCTTCCTTCTCCAAACAATATTCAATATCCCCCTTGATAACTCACAAGAAGCCAAACCACCGACATTTATTTATTAATCGGTCAGACACTTTAGCAAAAATGTAATTTCATTTTTAAACAATTTCCCTTGTGAAAGTTTTTGCCTAAAATGAAAAATGTATTTAAAGGGAAAATACATATATCAAATATCTGTATACAGTGACGAGAAAAAGTAAAAACACAGTAGTGAAATTTACATTAAAAGATTTTCTAAATGTAACAAAAAACAATTCATTATTTTTCTTTGCATTTATGAATCTTATGCATTCACATTTGATCATCACTGTATATTCTATCTTTGCCTGTATCTAAGTTAGTAGTATTATACCATAACTATTTACTAAGAATATGTGTTGGCAGCATTTATATGCTTATTCATATGTATATGTTTGTATATGTGTGTGTATGTATGTATGTAGACAGCAAACATATTTGTGGCTTCAGGAACAAAATTCTTATTTTACTTTGGTTCATATAATTGTTTCTTATCATGTTAGTTTTTTTCTCTTAACCATGTTTAACACTAACATAGTTTAAATATATATGTTTATGTGATGTATATGGAAGTTTTATTAGTATATGGACAGGAGTTGAAAAGGGTATTCGGAAACATATTAATGATTTTTTCTGTGGACTTACTAGAATGCAATAAAACTTGATCGATATAGATCGATATATATTTAATCGTAAGCTAATTCCAATAAGGGGTTTTAGGAGTGATCGCAATAAATTGTAAAACCGATCGTGATCTGTGCCATAAGCTTGTTTAGCTAAAACTCTCCAATGTATGTCTTGATTTGATGGCATCAATACAGAGCATAATTTTAATGTCATGCTTTGGACATTCGCAGTGTTTAGACTGTTTGGTTGGATTTACTTTTTATAAGACCCAATTTCCTACTTTAAATGTAGAAAATTGTCTTGTCGTGTGATATAAAGAAATTTTTTCTATCGCTTGACAACAATGATCTTTATCGAGTTCCACTTTACGATGAAAGACATTCAAAATTTATGTTTGGTTGGATACATCTTAATAAAAATGATTAAAGGAAGATATCCTCGAGATAATTTAGAGGGACCTTAGTGGGGCTTTTCAAATTTGGCCCAAAAAAATCTAAGATTTTTCCCAAAAAAATCATTAACGATTTTAAACAAATATAATTGATAAGATAATCTGATTTCTATATCATGTATATAGATAGTCCTTGTAAAACTCGTTTAGGTGATCTCTTATATAATGATACATATTCCTATAAATGCATTTAATTTTTCTTTTATCTTTGTTTTGTGCTCAGCCAAAAGTAAAGTTGAAGTTTTAATGTGAAATTCTTATTAAGTCTTGTTGTGTGCCTTATTTATGCGATCTTATGTTCTTGGTGCTATTTTCTGTGGAATATTTCTTTAAACGCAGTCGTGAAAATATAAATAATGATAAGTTTTTAGTGACAAAAGCAAATTTAATTCTACAAAAATAAAGAACAAACAAAGAGAGGAGAAAGACTTCCAACACGTTGCTCATATTTTAAGACGAGATGAAAGCATAAAATGGAAGAAGCCATAGTATAAGACAGTGCTCACAAAAGATCATAAAGCAAATCGTCTGATATTCGCGCGAAAACACATGAAATGGGCAGAGGAGTAGAAAAATATAATTCTCTTTGAAGAAAATGTTGCACGATTTGTGATCAAACGATGTCTGGATGTCAAAAATATCGGGGATGGTAATGTTATGGATTGGGCAGTAGTTTCTGCAATTGGCAAATCTAAAATTGATTTTGTCCCCACAAAAATGACGGATTGGATGAATATGGATGAACATTGTATATTCTAGCAAGATAATGCTGCGGTTTAACGAAAATAGCATACCACTTGCAGTTTGGACTTAAATCTCATATCAATGCCAGATCATATACTCAAGCTAAAACCCAACAAAGGATCACATAATTATTAATAATGCTATAGAGACTGATTTAATTGTCCACTAAATATTTTCTTGTTTAGTTTTTTTTTCTAATTTAAAAAAAAAAAATATTTGCGTTTATAGAAATATGTACCAGTGTATTTTTTTGGAATATTCAAAATGAAGTTAATATTTAACCTTTTTTATATCAGATACAAATATAAGAATCCGTTAAAAATGTATATTAATTTGGAATTGGAATTTTAAAAAAATTTACTTCTTTGGTTTTCCCTAAAAGGTGGCAACATTTATTTGGTGATAAAATTGTTGTTTGTACTTTGTATGTATTTTAATGTTTTCTCTACGTTTAGTAGAGAAGGGGGAGCTTGGATTTAAGATTTGCCCAGTAGTCTGTTGCTATTTTTTTAAGATTTTCTCTCAAATCGCAATTGGAACCTTCTTTCCGTTATATTAATTATAAAAAATGTTAATTTAACATTGTTTCGCACTAAATACATTCATTTTGAAAATATTCTGGAAATTTTTAAAATGTATCGAATTAGAATTTCGGAATAATGTACATACATTTGACCTTCAATCGAAAATAATCCAATTTTCAATACGGAAATATTTAAAATCTGAATACGTATAGAAAAAAACATGAAGCAAAATCAACGTTGAACATTGTTGATTTGAGATTGAATATATATATTTTTTTATTTAGTTTAAATTAAACATTTTTAGATTTGTAGTGTACAATGTTCAACGTTGATTTGGCTTCGTGTTTTTTTTCTGTGTAGGTACATTTGTAAAATATATTCTCTCGGACGTTCCTTATAAAAACAGGGTGATCATTTTCATGAAAAAATAATAATTTTTGAATACATTTTATACGTATTAAGATTTTAAATATTTCCGTATTGAAAATTGGAATTTTTCATTTTATGAAGGACAAAATGTGTACTCAAATTTTAATTCAATATCGTAACCTGATTGAATTTGTTGATTGAGTTCTTCATAAAATCTTGTCCTTTTACAAGTTGTTTATCTTCAAGCTCTACCTTTAATTAGATACCAAATACTTCAGAGGAATTAGGCTTCTTCTATGCAAATGTATGCATTTCCCTAAATTTCTTAATTTTTGAAATTTCCTTCATTTCTGGACACCCTAAAGAAACTTTAACTTACTCATATTAGTCCTCCATAAGAAATATAAAAAAAAATCCAACATTTCATGTCACAATATAAAAATACATACAATAGAAGAAGTTATACGAACTATATAAACTAAATACAAATGATATTGAATTGCATTTGCTAAGAACTGCTAAAAAGGAGGAAGAAGTAGAAGAAGAATAACTCTGAAATGAATAAAATCCCAAACGAGACATGCAATGCGCAAAATAGAAAAAAATTATGCTGAAAGCAGGAAAAGCAGTTAAATGGAAAGAAAAAAAAACACTTCAACTTCAATCAATTCTATTTTGGCCAAATACGGAGATTTAACTCAAATTCAAGTGACAGAATTTGAAGGGAAATTGTTTCTTTTTCTGCTTTTTTTTTTTTGGATTTACTGGGAAATACTTTTTACAACGTTATTTTAAAGAGACAAATATGTAGTTTTACGTTATAAAACTATATTTTTACAATAACAACACATGTAATTGTAATTTCGAAAAAAGAAGGTTATTGACATTTATGTGCAAAGATATTTTATATAGAATTTGTGTTATATAAATTGGATATAAATACTTGAGGGTTTAAGTAGAAAACATAAGCAAATGGGTTCTAACTTTAGTTGTCTTGTGAATAATTTAAGATCGTTATTTAAGATCATACACCTACCACGGCTTTTTGTTTCGCATTATTTACCATATGATCTGATGCCCAGGGATATAGGTAATATATCAGCAATTTTATTTAAAAATTTTAAGGACATAACAGCTATGAATTAGTTCCATTCAATATAGGAACTATAGAGGACATTTTTGCTCGAATTTAAATGAAAATTTCATTTGTTTAAATCTTTTAAAATGAAGATTCATTCCCGAGATTTTATGTGAACAAATCAAATGCGTTTTCTTCTACTCTCAGATCATTTGAGTAAACTCCCATCTGAGATATCAAAACGGTCCAATGACGGTTAAAGTGTAATGCGTTAACAATGCCAGGTGTTCTAATTTACAATATATAGTATACCAATCGAATCAGAATAACTTTCAAAGTCCGTCCATTTGAGCTCTTACACTATTTGTCGCTTTGTTAGAGATATATTTATGAAATTTTGTTAGGATTGGTCTAATATTTGTTGCTTCCATACAAATGTTCTATCGGATTGGGAGTTTAAGCTCAAAACACACATATTGCAAATTTCCCTAACTCCTATACAGTCCCATTTCCGAAAATCATTTTAAAATTGCATAAATTTCAAAAATACTAAATGTTATGATAATAAAGAGTGAGATCAAAAAATTCTTAACACACATTTTTAATTAAAACTTTTAATCTATTTTTAATTTTGATCAAGTTACCTTTGTAAAACATGTCAGCAGTTATTATGTTAAATATCAAATAAATGAATATATTGTTAATCAGATGAAACTGAGTGACCAGAAAAAAGTTATTAAATATTTTCCATAAAACCCAATTTGGTCCAACAAAAAGTTGGACAAGCATACAAAGAAAGCTCTGCGTTTCGTTAATAGAAAGGCTGGTAAAAGGAATACTACACATGATATTTCTAAAGTAAAAAAAATAGAAAACATAAAGTTAAAGCTAATTCTAGGGTCAAAAGAATCCTTACAGAAACGCTGCTTAAAATTTAGAGGCCATAAACAGAGCACTGAAATTGAAGTCAAGTTTTTTTTTTTAACGTATGTTCTGGCAGATTTTCAGAACTTCCTGGTGACAATTTATATGTAGTTGATGCTTGAAGGAAGGTTGAAAAAATGTAGCCATAATTTCCCAAAAAGTTCTGGGTATGACGAGCAAAATATATGGCCGCTTTACTTCATAATGTACCCACTTGTTTTTGGTCTGACTTGAGTGATACAAGTATAATTATATGGTATTTGTACCCTGAGAGGTAAATCCTCTAAACTGACCGTAGTTAAGGCCATTGAAGAGATATTAAGCTTTTGTGAAAAAAGACCACACACTATCCCCCAGATGTACTGGCGGTCTACATTCCATCCAATAAACTCGAAAATATGTCAGGTGCTACCTTTTTACATTTTATTAAGATTTCTTCTGCGCTTCAGAAGCAATGAGAACGGAGCTGCAGGCCAAGACAATATTTTTATTAATTAATTAATTTCATTCTCAGTTTAATATCCACCACCACAGGTGGTAAAGAGGGTATATAATAACTTTGTCATTCCGTGTGTAACGCTATAAGGGAATCTTTTAAGACCTGGCTGTTGTTGGCCCCCTCACATCCACAATAATTTATAGAGCTCAGTGAATTACGGCTAGAGTATTTGTTCTGAGACTTTTTCCTATTTAGAACCAGTAAAATCGGTTTAGTATATTAAAAGATATAAAATGATATCTGAGGCAGCCTATAAAGTTAAAAGCATATCATCCGTAGAATTTTCAAATTGGAATAAATTTTCCGAAAATTATCAGAACTGATTCAGTAGATACAAGTTAAATTTATGGCTCATTAAGGTTTCTTTCTTATATTTAAGAAAAACATTCATAAATTCTATGTAAGTTTGTTGAAGTATATGTGTAAGTGTGTACGTATGAAACAAGATGTATTCACTACACACGTCATTCCCACAACAATTGATCTCCGTTCCGAAACGACCCGCATTACACTCGGACAAATATTGTCAACCCAGCGGCAGCTGTACCAAGCGAAATTTTTTCTCCAAGAAAGAACTATCGGGTACAGCTGAACTGTTACAAAAACAACTACACACGCATTTGTAATGAGGGGTTTTAAAGATTCGGCATAATTTTAAGTAAAATAAAACGTTATATAATTTTTATTTTAAATAATTTTTTTTTTATTTTATTCTCTTTTCAGATCTCATAACATTTCAAAACAAAATAAAAACTAAGAAAAATTCTCAAAATCTTTTACCACAAACAACAAAAAATATCCTTTAGATAAATATTATACAACAACTTAAGATAAAAGGAAAATATCTTTAAAACTAAACTTAACAATTTGTTAGATACAAAAAGGAAATTTATTTAAAATACTGTTCAACAACAACAACAACTGTAATTCTTAACATAAAAAAAGACTTAAATTGAAATACCACAAAAGGCTTCTCTAAATATCTACAAATTTGCTATATACTCGCCACATTCAACGAAAATACAACAACAACAACAACAACAACAACTAAAAACAATACAATTTTATTGTATTTATAAAATTTTATTTATGTATTTTTTTATTAAATTATATACTAAATTTTGATATATATTAAGACTTTTTAAAAAGAAGGAACCAAACAACCAACCAACCAACCAACTGATTGACTTAATTCCAACAACCGAAAAGGAAAAAATCTGGAATTTAGATTTGCATTTCAAAATATTTCAGTAATAAAGAAATCAATAATAAACGTTATTAAAATAAATCTACAAAAATGAAGTAAGTACAATATACAAATTTAATTACATGAATTAAATGTTTAATTAGTTTTTAAATACAAGTTAACATTAATTGAAAATTTAAACAAAAAAATTAATTATAATGAACAAGTTTCAATTACCTGTAATTGTAATTGAATAATGTCACTGGCATTTAAATGTTTTCTTAATTATTTTTATTTTAAATTTGTTGTTATTGTAATATTTCAATTACCAATTACTTGTAATTGAAGATCTGTAATTATCATTAGTTTCAATTTCAATTACTTTCAAATACAAGTAATAAGTAATTGAAATTTTAACTAATACAATTACATATTTTATGTTATAAACTTTGCTTTAGACAAAAAAATAATTAAAAATTTTCAATTATCTGTAATTGTAATTGAGAAATAATGATGATCATTAATGAGGTTTCAAGTAAATTTAAATATTTTTCATAACTTAATTTTCTTTAATTTAATTGTAATTGTAATATTTCAATGACTCATTACTTGTAATTGAAAATCATAATTGTTAACATTTTTAATTAGTTGTTAATGTCATTAACTAAGGAGTGAGATCATTAAATTTTTAACATACCTATCAATAACAACGAAGCCACCTAATTTACAATTTTTATTTTTTAATTGACTGAAATCATTATTACAATTTACAAAAAAATATTTTTATAGTTTAATTACTAGTGACACAATTTTGAGCCTCTTTCCGAAAACTCTCCATTAATGTCATTTTGCTCAAGCAGGCAATTTATCTCCATTCAAAATTTAGCACACTTTTGGACACTTTTTTTGTGCTCTTCAATTCTCTTGAAACAAGAGCTCGATATCTCTCCCCTTTCCTTAGCTCCTGGCAGTTTGGAGGATTTGCCTCTCTTATTACAAATACCACTTTATAGTTCTTGTACCACTTAAAGGCTTGTTTACCATAGTGACAGAATGCCAAGTCACGCCAAAGACAAGTGGACATATTATTAATGAAAGCAACATTAAGGAGGTAAATGTCGTTATTTTTAGAGCCCGTGGTAACAAATGATTGGCTTCTTTTGCCGCAACTGCATATGGCTTGTTATACCAAGAACTATTTGGGAAATTTCAATCGCTTTTGGGCCTTCAACTTTTCTTTAACATTCTCTTGAGCATCAGCAATATACGTCATCCACTATGCAGCACAACAATTTTTAAAGAAAACTTGACTTCAATTTCCGTGCTCTGTTTTCAGGCCCTAAATTTTAAGCAGCGTTTATGTCAGGAACCTTTTGAGCCTCGTATGTTTTTAAATCTGCACTGAGCTAACCGGAATGCTTTCCTACCGGTTGAGTTGGGTACTCCTTTCAAAATTATTTTTATTTTTTTCTTTAGAAACACCATGTGGACTATTTCTTCTATCTGAATCTGCAATTCTATCAACGGACAAATTATCACTGTACTGTTTAATAACATTGGATACAGTTGGACGGTAGACCTTTGAATGTTTGGTCATCTTTTTGTAGGACCAAATTGGATTTTGTGGAACATATTTTTAATAATTTTAGTACGCACATTTTCTGGTCTCTCATTTTAATTTTATTAATGTTTGACATTAATCATAATAACTGACATGTTTTCCAAAGGTAACCTGATCCCAAAATAATTCAAGTTATCTTGATTTAAAAGTTTCAATGAAAAATGTGTCTTAAGAGTTTTTCGATCTCACGACTTGTAATTGAATATTTTATTTTACGCCTTGTAATCGATTACTTTCAATTACTCATTTGCTGTAATTGTAATTGAATAATGGTAATTAACATCCAAATTTAATTAAAAGTTTTCAATTAAATTTCTTAATTTTTCGCAATAAAATTTTTACTTTCAATTAATTGTAATTGAAATATTTCAATTCCCCATTACTTATATTTGAAAAAATCTATAATTACCATTATTTCTTTATGCAATATATGATTGATTATTAGTACTAATTATTAGTACTAATTATTAGTACTCAAGTTTATTTTATTTCTTAACTAAAACTCTTTTAAAGTTTTACGTTCAAAAAAAAACTTTTAAATTTACTTTTCCATTAACTGATTTATTCAACAACACATTTCTCAAATATTATTTTTTTAACGTTAAATGGTGAATTGTAAAATTTACTTTTACTATTTTTAAAATGAATTAAAATAAACATTTTCACAATTCCGAGGAGGGCAAATTGTTAAATGTTTGAGTGCCATTAAGAGAAAAAAAAAAAACAATGGAAGAGAAAAAGGTCATAATTTCAGTATGAATATTACAATTTAGTCCTAAGTTGGAAATGTGTGAAATTATTGATTTATATTGGGTAAACAAGTTAATAATGCAATTTTTTTTTGTTATAAAACCAAAATATTATTGTCCTTTCTAAGGTTCTATTATTAACAATTTTTTGGGAATTCCGAAATAAAAAATAACTTTATTTCTGATATTCTGTTTTATAGCAAAGCATAAGAACGTTCTCCGTCCATTGAGGAAATCCTAAGCAGGGGGAATAAAATTTCCATTATAGCACCTTTCAACATTTTTCCAATTAGTTTTTGATCCACCTTGTAACATGTTTCACTATAACAATGAAATAATGTTGTTCATCATTTGCACCCATTTTTGGTGGAAACTCTGGTTTTAAAGTAAAAAAAAAGCAAAAATTTTGATACTCTAAAGGGATAAACTGAAACGTGTTTCAGTAAGTACATACTGCATCGACTGTAGAAATCGTTTTCAGAAGAAGTAAATTCTTGGTTATAAGGATCTCAGCTTTCGGTTTTGTTGATGAAAGAATACGTTCTCGTTTAAGATCAAATATTTTGATCGTTTTTCAGTGATCTTTATTGATCCCTTCAGAAAAATCAATTATTTTCAATATAGAGTTACTCAGCAAAGACGTTCAATCTTTTCCTATTAATTTTATCCGATTTCAACAGCTCTTAGTTTAAACACTTTTCTGATAACTCCAAACTAGAGTATTACTTTGGTGGAATCATGGTTTCATTAGATTCGAAGTGATTTCCGCCAAAACAGAAATGAGGACACATTTATTGGGGTTGTAAATCCAAATTCGTTGAAAGTTTACAGAAGATTTATTAGAAAAATAGATTTCGAAATTCACAAATTTATAAAAGAGTTTTTCTTTAAAAAAAAACTTTTCACTAAAAAATCCATTTCTATTCTGTTTTTATTTCAGAAGATCTGAAAAATATTCAGATTAAAAAAATCTGATTTTTTTCAAAAATTAATTTTTTTCACGTCAAATTAATCTCGAAAATAAATATTTCACTTAAAACTATTTGAATTGAACTTTTCACAAAAAATTAGTTTTTAATTTTTTTTATCGGTCCATATTTGGTTATAGCTTCCATATAAGGCTACTTCCCGTTATAGTGTCATATGATTATTAATTAAAGTTGTTAATGAAAGTAGATTGTAATCATATTTTTATGAATGTGTGGACATCAGTCCAGTCGATTTAGCTTTGTCCGTCTGTTATCGACACGCTTACAGTCACGCAATTAAATTTGTCCTATAAAGTTTCATATTTAAAACCGGCAATTCGGTTAAAGGTTATATAACAAGAGTTATAGATCGATATCGGGGGCATCCTCCTCAAAACTGAAAGATTTGAGTATAAAGATTTTTCAATTTCATAGTGTTTGAAAAAAATGAAAAACGTTACGCACTATAATTTTTTCGGATAGGGCACGTGGGAGTAGTATCACCTTGACAAACGACAAACAATACCGCATTCCTTTATTTCTAATGCAGGAAATCTTACAAAGGTTGGCACATGAATAACCAATAAATTTATGGTGGATGGGGCACGGGAGAGTAGTGTCAACCTAACAAATGAAACATTTAATATCGCATATCTCTGAAACTGAGATATGGGACAGTTATTTCCAAATTGAACATAATGACGGCCGATTTTTTACTAAAAACCAACTGAATAGAATAAAGGAACCAGAACGGTAAGAAATTAAAGCTTTTGGGTTTCAGTTCAATCCAACCAAATTACGTAGATTTTTAATATTTGTGGAAGAAAAATCATAACCCCACTCCTTAGTGAAACAGGTTTCCGTTGAAGGATTGTTCCAATTTTTGGTTTCTTGATTATGAATAAAATTTGTTTTTTGTGTGCCACAATTTGGGTCTTTAAAAAAAAATCTTATATTATATGAGTGTGTGTGTTCCATACACACACACACAGTACTTAACATTATTATCGTTAGAAACTTAGTTTATGCATTTTTATTATGCTTCTTCTTATTTCTATTTTTGGTTCAAGGGCGTTCATACATGAACAACATTCATGTTCACAATTTTTTTTTTGTACTTTTGCATTTTTTTCCTCTTTTTCTAAGTGCACATCTTTCAGTTCTTTCCATGAATATTTTGCTCTTTTTCATTATTATTTTGCGGATGACGTTGATGAAATGTTTTCTTTTCGGAAGGATCTGGGTTTTTGTTATGTAAAATATATATTTTTTTCTAACGTTTTTTTATTTTTCTAATAAAAAATGAACATTTTTTAAGATGGAAAAAGGGAAAAATGTTCAGAAAAATGTAATAAAAATAAAAAGAAAATTCTTTTGAAATTAAGTGAATCTTGAAATAAATTAAGAAATGTATAGTTATACTGTTTTACAAATAAATGGCAAGAAAAACAAGCGGGATATATAGGGTCCAAAGAAGATTTTTTGGAAACCGGTTAACGGGATTAATTTCTATACGATATTAACAACTTTGTAAATTTTGAATTAATGTATTCAAAAACCGGTTTATTGCATTTCAGAAACCGACCGGGTTCGAATAATTTCTATTTTTATATCATTTGATATCCCGTTTTTTCAGTCGATTAACTGGCTTTTAATGGAAGTCAATTTTAAGCTTTTCAGTGAAATAATCCGCTTTATTTTTTATATTCCGCCATGACTGAGAATAATTATAGTTTTTTATTCCGTGTTATATACGAGCAAAGTACTGTATGCACTCTCAGACATCATATTCTGAATCGATTTTGCTATGTCCGTCTGTTTTAGGACATAATCACGTCAGTAAAAATCATAAAATAAGATTCTGCAAGACTTTTTTTCAGCCAGTTAACAAGGTTTTTGCATTTAAGAAACCGACCGGTTTCGAATTTCTATTTTTATATCATTCAATATTCCGTTTTTTAATCGGTTAATTGGTTTTTAATGGATGTAACTTTTAAGCTTTTTAGTGAAATATTCAGCTTTATTTTTTATATTCCGCTATGACTGAGAATATACAAAAATTTTCATTCCGTGTGTTGCACGAATCGATTTTCCTATGTCCGTCTGTTTTGAAGGAATTTTTTAACTGGACAAGGCGTAGGAAGGATCAGGGGGAGGGATATCGCCTATATATTTTTCTTTTGGTATATCAAAGTTTGCCGGATCTGCTACTTCCATATAAAAGATTTATATTGGTCAAACTCTAAATTTCTATTACAAAAACCGTTTAACCATTATTTAACATAAAACCGTATTTTTTAATATTATTATTCCAGTTTATTTAGCAGTTTATGGAACTAATTTGGAGAAGTAACACTTCCTGCTGATCTGGGAACTGTGATAAGACCTCAGTGATACAAATCCAAGGTAGCCAAAATCAAATGTTCAGTCAGATCGTTAAAACCTCACGATTTAAAAAGATCAAAGGTGAACAATAATGGAGGTCCACTGTCTATTTCTTGGACCCTCTACAAACCCATGCTTCTCCAAATCGGTTATAACTCAGGAATACACATGTAACATTTTCCTAAAACACATTCAGGAGTTTAAAAGTTACATAATTATTTTCATAAAATCTTCTACTTGACACCATTGTGTGATCCCTTAGTTTCGTCTTTATATTACATAAATGAAATTCATTTAAAGTTTTGCAGCAAAAATAAACTTGATGTGAAATCCTGTTTAAATATTAACTGTCACAATTTCCGTTTTGATTCCGTTTCATTAATGATAAAACTAAAGTTCTTTTCAGTTCCTCTTTCATATAAATAATTTTTTTCATTAGTTTCCCTCTCGAAAATCAACCTTAATACACTTGACATTTTTGTTTACATTTTGTCTATCTTCAATGTTGACACGCACTTTTTTGTGAACTGTTTTTCTTTTGTCCCATTAAACTTAACTCCCCATTGGGTGAGGTCGGCTATTACCCAACCTTCTTTTAATAGAAAAAAATCCCATCTATAATGATGGTGATAATCATAAAAAGAGTCTTATTAAAAGTTTAGAAAAAAATAAATTATTTAACTTATAATGATAACACAATAATGGGCCATAACACTGAAAGAAATAAACTTTGTGATTTGTCAAGATTAAAGAAAGTATCAGGACCTACAAAAAGAACCTCGTATGAAAATTGATACATTGATGTGAATTTTATCTTCATTCAAAAGGAAAAAACCGGAGCAAAATTTTTATTTTCGAATGATCTTCAATCCGAATTTTTATAAGCGAAAATAAAAAAATAAAAACTATTTTGCTCTCATGCTAAAAACGATTTTTTTTCTTAATTTTTTTGTCAAATTTAATAATTTAAAAATAAAACTCTTTCAATAACATTAAACTCTTTCGAAAAGATCAGATCTTTTGAAGAGCGAAAAATAGTCAAAAGTCTTATCATGTTTTACATATTGTTGCCTAAATATAGGTTATATTTATATTTAACCCTTTATATTTCATTCACTAGTGGTGAAATTTTGAACCTTTTTCGGAAACCCTTTCATTGACGTTTTTATAATGATTTCTGTCACTTTGTTCGAACAAGTAGTCCATCCCCGTTTAAAATCTATCACACTTTTGGACACCTTTTCTTCTCTTTTAACAGGAGCCCAATATCTCTCCACTAGCTTTGGCTCCGGGAAGTTTAGAATATTTGCTTCTCTTAGAACAAATTCCACATTATTTTTCTTACACCACTAAAGACGTGTTTACCTTAGTGACAGGATGCCAAATCAAGTCATTCGATTAATTTGGCTTAAAAAACATCGTATGGACCTTTTCTTCTACCTGAACCAGATATTTTATTAACGGACAAGTTCTCCCGTCACTGTTTATGCTTGTCCAACATTTTGAAGGGTCAAGTTGGGTTTTGTTGGAAATATTCTTTAATTAAATTTAGTCACTTATTTTTATCAGATTAACAATTAATTCAGGATATTAGACATAATAACTGAGATATTTTACAAAGGCAACTTCATCAAACAAAGATCAAATAACACTTGGGTTAAAAGTTTTAATGAAAAATGTGTGTTAAGAAATTTTCGATTTCACTCCTTTTATTTAAATAATTTTAGCAATAATGTTAAAGATCTACATTCATAAAAAATTATAGAAGTTGGCATTAGTAGATTTCTTTAACGAATTAACTTTTAATATAACACCTAAATATATGCAACACTTTAGTGCAAAAAGGGCAGAACGCTCATTTTTATATTTACAATTTTTCGAATTCGTTTAAAATGTTTAATTGCTTTTTTGAAATTAAATTTTCTAAGTGTTTGTATAACATATGTGGGAACAAATTGACATACATTTACACGTTTTAATGAACAAGAGACAACAGGGTGTGCGTGCTAACACCTTGTGTTTTTTGTGCGCTACAAAATACTTATAATTTTTCTTTATTCCCAAAACACCTTAAATACATAAACAAACTGAGGTTATGTTGTTTTTGCTTATTGCTGTTATTTTAAATTAAATTTTCTTGTAAATAGAGAAGGACTTTTCCTATAAAACCCTGCACTCACCCCCCTCCATCTGGTAAAGTGTTTTTTTTTTAATTTTAAGGAAAATTTGGCAAAATAAAACTTTTATTTTATAAAAAGTCTTTTTCCTCCGTTATTTTTCATGTGATAAAGTGCGTAACGCAGGTTTTCATGCTGTCGAAAGGAACAATAATTTTCCTTGAAACAATAGCAAACTCTATTAAATGGGCAACGTTTGTCGACAAGAGCAGTAAGTCTCGTTTTGTTTTTTTCAAAAGTTAAGATAAAATAACCAATTTTTCTGAACAACAAAAAATAACAAAAATTTGTGATTAAAGAAATTCGCGCTTATTTTGTGATATTTAAAGTCAAAAAGTTATAACAGTGATCAAGAAATATTTTGCATTAAAGTGAAATTTAAATTCAAAATTATACAAAAAATTTATTAAAGTGAATAGTGAATTATATGTTCAAACTGCTCATAAATTCAGCACCAAGAGATCTGATCCATTAAGGAAAATGTATCAATCCGACTTCTGGTATATGGTAGTTGGGGGTGGGTAAGCTAAAACATCCCAACCAATGTTTATTTTTTAAATAACTTAGACCAGTCTGGCAGCATGAATGGAAATCAAAGGGCTGAAATTTTGGTTTTTCACATATGATTTTTGGTCTTTCATTTTAAAGTTCATTTCAAAGAAAATCTGGCTCGATTTGGTAAAACTGGAAGTAGATATTAAATCAGTATCGTCTTCAGCTTCATCTATATATCGTATTTTTCGGCTTTTCTTTGTAACTTTTTTAGAAATTCAAATATTATTTTAAAGCATATTTTAAGGCTGTAATTCACGTAATTTTTTTTGTAGGCGACTTGTTCAAGTTTTATTAAGTTTTTAATAAATTCAATTAATATATCTTATATACGAGAAGGAATGAGATTTTCATATAAATGAAACATTTTGAATTTTAAAGCATACTCTTAGGGAGTTAATTTTAAAGTCTATTTGATGGCGCCTCACAGATGCTGATTGTTCTGGTTTTTATATGTTTTTTAAGAAATTTAAATAGTTTTCTTTATTATATGGTTAGGAATACTTTCGCTTTGTTTAATTTAAATAAAATACAAGAAATTTTAAAGCCTATTTTTAGGCAGTAATTGCTAAAGTCTATTTAAAGGGCTTTAAAATGTTGTTTATCTTCTAGTAATGTTTAATGTAATGCCTTTGCATTGTTATAAATTAAATAAAATATTTATATATTAATACATATTTTTAGGCGTTCATTTCTAAAGTCTGCATTTTAACTGAGGCAGTTCAATTTGTTCACGTTTTTATAGTCAAGAAATTCAAACAATGTTATTTCATATGTAGAAAGAAATGTCTTTACATTATTTAAATTTAAATGGAAGTTTATAAAATTTAAAGCATATTTTTAGGCAGTTGTTGTTATAGTATATTTAAGGGCGTTTCACTGATGCTGATAAATTTATCCACGATTTAGAGAGTTTTAAAGAAATTCAAATACTATTATCACATGCGTGGAAAGGAATGCCTTCTTATTTTGTCATTTAAATGAACAACATGTTACATTGTAGAGCATATTTTAAGGCAGTCATTATGAAAATCTATTTAAAGGCGTTTTAATGATGTTGATCGATTTGTTCAGGTTTTAGTAAGTTTTCAAGAAATTAAATATAGAAATGCTCTCACATTTTTTTTCGTTTAAATGATATATTATAAATTTTAAAGCATATTTTAAGGCAGCTATTGCTTTAGAATATTTTAAGGCTTTTTATTAGGACTGATTTAAATTATGTGTTTGTATTCCAAATCAGTTGTGTTTTAAAGTCAATTTTAGACACAATATTGAAAATAAACTGTGGCGCCTAATTATAGACTAAAGTATTATAATTTTTATTAATTTAACCCATAAAAAAGTCTACAGATAATGAATTCAAACTAATTGTAATCTCATGCTGTTTTTTTTTATTATTTAAAATAAATATTTTTTGCATTATTTTAACTACTGAATTAATTTTTATTTACTTTTAATGTTGAAAATACTTAAACTGTGATAAAACGAAAGTCATAAACTTTTTCCTCTCAATGCGATTATTTAAGGCAAAATTTATTTATATGAAAACAATTTTTGTGATAAAATGAACGTCAGTTTTTTTGCTTCCACTTCCTCGTTGGTAAATTATTTTTATTATAATTTTCATAACCTCCACCATCACAAATGGTGAAGAGGGTATATTAACATTGTCATTGCGAATGTAACGCTAAGAGGGAATCATCTCAGACTACATGTTAAATAAAATTCTGAATCGATTTGTCTGTCTGTTGTTGGCACACTAACGACCACAATAATTTAATTTGGTCTGAGTAGTTGTTATAGCTCAGAGAAATTTCTTATTGAAAACCAGAAAAATCGATTAAGTATATCAAAAGATATAGACCGATATCTGAGGTTACCTCTAAGTTCAAGCGGAGAACTCTCTTAGAATTTTCAATTATAAATCGACAAATTAAAATGAAATTCCCCCATAATATCAAGTTATATATACTTCATTATCATCGCAAAAATGATCAAAATCGGTTCAGTAGAATTAAAAGTTAAAGCCAAAAATATAACTAATTTTATGACGGATTCCAGTTTTACATTTAAGAATCACGTATCTGTTGTATACGTTTGTACGATGCAAAACGTACTTATGTCACTCGCATATGTTTTGGTGGAGGGTATTGAAGATTCGTCATAGCCGACTGTGGCATTCTTACTTATTTTTTTAATTATCGCTCTACAAATTATTGAGTGCTTTGATTTTTTTATTAAATTTTATTTTTATTTATTTTTTTTTTTTTTTTTATTTTCCTCCACAAAATAAAGTGAAATTTATTTTATTGTTTCGAATTAATTTCTTTTCTCTCATCATCCCCAAAACATCATCATTTATTTAGTTTTTCGTTTATCATCTACTTATGTACCTACGATGTGTACACATATAACATTTTTGTTCTATTTACCACATGATGCACATTATATAAATTTTAAAAATCTAAAACGTTAAATGCAACTGAAACTTTATATTTTTGTTTAATGTGCAACATGCAGCCATTTAGTTGTATGCGTTTAAAAAGCGTTTAAATGTGTAGTTGTAACGAATGCATTAAATTCACCAAAATGGAATTTTATGATAAAAATTTAAAATGATAACTAGATACCGACTTAAATATGATCTACAGCAATTTTTTTTCAATATTTAAAAACAAATCACCAAAATAGTAAAAAAAAACGTTTAAATTATAAAAAATCGCAAAAACCAAAAATATTCGAAATTAAAAAAATTGAAAAATTTTAAGTAAATTTATTTCTGAGTTTTGAAAACTTTTAAATTTTAATAACTAAAAAAAAATAAAAACTCTTTACTCAAAAATTCAAAATTCAAATTATCGTCAAAAGGATGAAAAAAACTTAATCAAGAAAAAATCGCTTAAATAAATATTTTCTGAAAGACTTAAAAAGAAAAAATCTTTAACTTTAATTGAAATTCTTTAATCTGCCATAAACAATAATTAGTAAAAAATCGCAAAAAAATCTTTAAAAAAATGTAGAAAAACGCTTAAACTCAAATTATCAGCCGAAACAGAATCTAAAAATATTCAAAATTTCTAAATTATTACAAAATCACAGAATCAGTAGAGAACAAAATCGTTTAATTTTACTTATTCCGCAAATACAACACTTAAAAAAAATCGCAAAATAAAACTCATTTTCAATTATATAGAAAAAACGCTTAAACTCAAACAATCTGCCGCATCAGAATCCAATAATATTCGAAATTTGAGAAAAAATGTTTAAATCATTAAAATACTTAAAACTGTCTAAATTATTACAAAGTTGCAGAATCTGAACAGAACAAAATCGTTTACTTTTACTGAAATCCTTTAATTTGGCATATAAAATAATTAGGAAAAAATCGCTTAAGATAAAAACTCAAAAAAAAAACTTTTAAATTAAAAAAATTGGCGGAATCAGAATTCAATATGCAAAATTTGAGAAAAAAATTTTAAATCATTAAAATATTTAACAACGTCCCCATTATTACAAAATCACAAATACCTAACTTTATATACATATAAATCGCTTTAACTTAAAAAATGGGAAAAATACGTAAAAGTCGCTAAAATCACATAAAACTCTAAAAAAGTTTCATATCTTAATAACAAAATCGCCTAATCACTAAAAATGTTCTAAAGTAATTATGTATTAAAAAATCGTAAAAATAATTGAAAAAACGCCTAAATTAATATAAAATCGCAAAATCCAAAAACATATTGTTTTTATGCATACAAAGTCGCATAAAGAAATATCATACGGTAAAAGCGGAAGGAAAATTTCCTTGGTGTACAAAAAAAAGGAAAAAACGCTTTTAGATAAATAATTAAAAAAGTAAAAAATCGCTTAAAGCAAAATCTGTCAACTTAAAAATCACCAAATAAAATAATTAAAACTTTTTAAGAAATTATCGAATTTTTTCACAATTATAAAATATTTAAAAGGATTTCACATGTTTTTATATATTCTTCTGTTAATAAAAAAGAACTATAGAAAATCGCTAAAAATAAAATGAATAAAAAACTGAAAAAAAAATAATAATAATTTTTTAATAAAAAATAAAGAATATGTTGAAAAATTATCGAGTTTTAACATATCAAATTCCAAATCTCCAAGATAATTGCAAAAAAAAAGTAAAAGTAAAAAATAAAAAAAATTAAAATCGCAAAAAAAAAAATCGCAAAAACTAAAAAACGTCAAAATACTGAAATATTTTTTTAATTCATTTTACCATAATCTAAATAAGCTACAAAAATATATATCTGAAACATATATTGGCTCAAACTTAGAAATCTTTCAAAAAATTAAAAAACGTTAAAACTATATGAAAACGCTTAAATTTAAAAAGGCGAAAATTACAAAAATTGGTAAATTAAATAAATAGTTAACAAAATACTTAAAAATGTGGAAACTCTTAAATCTCAAAGAGTTAAGTTCGCTAAGTTAGTTTTATTTTTTAATTTTTCAAAATGTGAAAATATCGCTCAAACGAAAAAAAAATTTAAACCTTTAAGTTGATAACAACAAAATTAACGAAACTAGATTCAATGTTTTTAAACTCTTAAAATTTTACTAAAAAATCTGAAAATCGCAAAAAAAAATGAAAATCGCTTTAAATGTTGATTTTAGTTCAAAATTTAAACCTATTTTTATGTTTTTAGCGGTTTTTTGTTTTTATGAGATTTTTTAAAGTTCTGAAACCATTTTTTTTATTAAGTAAATTTTAGGTAAATTAATTTTAATTTTTTTAAATTTTCTGTTGAAGAAAAATCGCATACTTTTGCTGAAAATATGACATATTAGAAAAAAAAGTCGCTACATAATTGAAAATTTTTGAGATCAAAAATTTTCAATTATGTAGAAAAAACGCTTAAACTCAAAAATATCTATAAAAAAATTTGCTGAGGTCAATTATTTTAATAAAGTCAAAAATTAATTAAAAAATCGTTTAAATATCTAAAAATGTCCATAAACTATTATTTTCTGTGTAGAAAATCGCTTTAACTCGGTAATTTTTACTGAAAATCCTTATTTTTAAAAAAAGTTTAAGTTAAAAAAAACTGTAGGAAAAAATCGCTGAGAATTTTCAAAAACAAACTTTTGTAAAGTAGAAGAAAAACGCTTAAAATATATAAAAAAAATCGCTTTCTTTCAACGAGATTCTTTATTCCAATATCTTGAAAAATAATTAAAAAAATTGTTAAATCTATTTAATGCTGAAAAAATCACTTAAACGAGGAAATATTAATTTAATGGAGATTTTTCTGCTTTAGCGTTTATTTCTTGATATTTTTATTAATTTATTATCGATTTTCAACTTTTCTCCATTTTTTATTGATTTTGAATTAATCTGAAATTAATGTGAATCTGAATGGTGATTAAAATTCGTTGTGACTTGTATTTGTTTTCATTCACGTTTTTAAAATACCTTAATTGTTTTCAAGTGTTTTTTTTAAATCAACTATTTTTATTACACTCTTAAAGGTACAGTGGGGAGTAAATGTGAATACATATCAACCAAAAAAGAAATAGAAACGTAGTCAAAAGTTATACGCTTTTTTATAAATATTGTTTGAAGTTCTTTAGGATTTATACCCTCCACCATCATTTGTGAACTTTGTCACCAAATAGGAATCATCTGAGATTCATAGTGTTTTATATTTTTGCATCAAATCAGAGTGGATTTGGTTATGTCCTTAAGTTTGTTGGAAACATTCTCATTTCTCAATGAAACTTGGCCACGATATTTATCGTTGTTCTAAGCAGTTTTAAACCAGCTGTATGGATCTTTTAGCAAAAACGTTATTGACCGATATCTGAAACCCAAAAGCATCTTTTATAAATTGTTCAATAGAAAGTAACTGGATTTAAACAGAATTTACCCATAGTTTACAATTTTATGTACTTAAACATCGTGCAAAATATTTATGGTTCCAAAAAATTCAAAATTTTTATACACCCAAAATTCGTGGGACTTATAAGACGCAATTTTAAAGATATTTTTAAATTTACAGCATATATTTACTTTAATATAAAGGTTAAACCTAAAGAACTAGACTGCACTGGGTACATTATTTTACCAAGCTCCCATTTCAGGGCCCTTCCAGCAATATGGTTTTAAGCTTATAAAACCTTTAAAATTCGTCCCAATAATCATACCTTTCATATAGGGTCCTTTCCCGTAATACTGGTTTGTAATAATAATAATTTCATGAATATCGCCCCTCGTATGGTATATTCTTTAATTTAACATTTTTATTTTTTGAATAAACTTGACAGTTACAAACTTTTAAAATTTAAAAAAAAAAAAAATAATTAATTGAGAATTTAATAACAATTTTATAGAAGTGTCCTCACATTTGCTCTCTACTGTATGCATGTTAATAAAAATTACATTAAACTTAAATAAAAATAATTAATGTTGTTGTTTTTTCTTACTTTTTGTTTTTAATTAATTATTTCTTTTTTTTACTTGAATACTTAGCAGCACTTGAATTTATTAGAAAACGCGACTCGTGTCTACAATTACAACTTCCATTTATCATCATCTTCATCATCATTATCTTTATAAAACAAAAAAAACGAAATAAGATAAAATTGATTTGTAGAAGAACTAAAAAAATGAAGAATATTCAATACAGCCACCGCTCGCCTAAGGAAAAATATCTAGGCCAAAATTAATGAGGTCAAATTGGAAGAAGAAGAAAAAGAAAAGAATAAATTAATTATTCTGTTATTTCTTCCATGATCGGGAAGTTGTAAAAAATTTGTATAAATTATTTGTAAATTAATTTTGGAGGGAAAAAATATGTTAGAATTTTATTTGGAATTATTTAACAATTAAAAAGCACCGCAATTCCGTTAGTTTTTTTAGGTTAACTACCGATATTGTTAAGTAAAGAAAATGTTCGGTTTTTTAACAATTTTGTTATCTATCTATCTATCTATCTATCTATCTATCTATCTATCTATCTATCTATCAGTCGATATATCTATCTATCTATCTATCTATCTATCTATCTATCTATCTATCTATCTATCTATCTATCTATCTATCTATCTATCTATCTATCTATCTATCTATCTATCTATCTATCTATCTATCTATCTATCTATCTATCTATCTATCTATCTTATCTATCTATCTATCTATCTGTCTATCTATCTGTCTATCTATCTATCTATCTATCTATCTATCTATCTATCTATCTATCTGTCTGTCTATCTATCATCTATCTATCTATCTATCTATCTATCTATCTATCTATCTATCTATCTATCTATCTATCTATCTATCTATCTATCTATCTATCTATCTATCTATCTATCTATCTATCTATCTATCTATCTATCTATCTATCTATCTATCTATCTATCTATCTATCTATCTATCTATCTATCTATCTATCTATCTATCTATCTATCTATCTATCTATCTATCTATCTATCTATCTATCTATCTATCTATCTATCTATCTATCTATCTATATATTATCTATCATATATATCTATCTATCTATCTATCTATCTATCTATCTATCTATCTATCTATCTATCTATCCTATCTATCTATCTATCTATCTATCTATCTATCTATCTATCTATCTATCTATCTATCTATCTATCTATCTATTCAGTCGATATATCTATCTATCTATCTATCTATCTATCTATCTATCTATCTATCTATCTATCTATCTATCTATCTATCTCAAGATATATATAAATTTTCGAATATCAGTTCTTCAGTATGGTCCCAACTATTTCCTCAAGGAATTGTTTTATTGGAAAAAACATTGGACTGGTATGTCCGGAGGGAGGAGTACACTCATATAAAGTAAATATTGATTATTGAAACTTAAAGAACTATAACGAGAGTCTAAAAATTTTGAACAGTTATGCTACTGTAAGACACCATCAGGATCAGCAACACCCTTTAGCAAAACGAAGTTTGCCGGGCATACTAGTAAATTAATAAAATTGTTTATTATATTTAGAAAGTACAATAAAATTTCAATTATGTTGACATTTTCAAACTGTCACCCATGACATTCACAATGTTGAAATCATACAAAATATCGTCATTACTATTTCCCACCTTTTGGATATCACGTGTTGAATTTCCTGCGAAAGTTCTTTGTGGTTTTTTGGTAAATTATAGAAAGAAGTAAGTTTTTTCATCCAACCAAAAACCAATGGACGCCATAAGCTGTTATATCTGAGCTATATGGAGGCCTTGGTACAAGTCACTGAGTTTCAAAATGAAATTCCACATATTTAGAACTGAGATGTGTATTCGATTTAATTTGGAAGAGAACAGCTTTCGAAATTGGCCATTTTTTTTCTAAATTCTCTAGAAATTCATTTATAAATTCAGAATAGAGAATTTTCTTGTGTTCATAAATATAAATAAAGTCTCTTATGGTTTCGTAAATTCAAGTCAAAATAAATTGGACTCATTAAAAGTTGTATTAATCTGAAGTTGGAACGTTGGAAATATCGATATTTTGGGTATTTTTTAAAAAAGGTGGTAACATTTATTCTTTCACTAAACCATATTTTTTCAGAACTTTATAATTTTGTTATTGTTTTGTAAGAAAATCTTAATGGGAATGCAAGAAAATTTGAAGGAACTTCGGGTAGGGCATCTTTGAGTTATCCTTAAGATATAGCCACATATGTAAGCTAAACATCCAAAAAGTATTTCCTACCTGACTTCATAATTACAGGGTGATGATATCAGTGAAAAAGGTAAAATTTTTAAACATGATATGGAAAAGTAGAAATCTTTTTAATAATATGGTTAATTCACAATCATATTTTGGTTATGTACTTAAAAGATTATTAAATTTAATCATAATATAGTTATGGTAATACCATAATTTATTAACTCGCTTATGATTACCACAATCATGTTTTTCTTTGCATTAAAGTTATCAATTCTCATATGTTTTCGAAGACATATTTTTGAAGTGGAATCAAAGTCAATCAAAGTGACTTTAAACCAATTTTGGACAGTTAAACAGCTGTGACCTTAATGGTTAATTAAACTCTTATCTCATATCGCTCATTGGCTGCAAAGTCGTCATAACTGGAAAAAATCATTTTTTTTAGGAGACGTATTTTAAATTTTTTGACAGAAACCAATTTCTTGGAATGAATTAAAACTTGGAATTCATGAATGAAAACTTAGTTTATAATGTGCTTATAGGAATATTCTCACGTAGACTACAAAATAACAAATGGACAACTATCATAATGTTTTTATTTCCAGGAATAATCAATAGAATAAAAAAAATGTCATGAAATATTTTTCTCGCAATCCTGTCTTATGTATTAGAGAATTATTCACAAAATTTTGCCAGTAAATAAAAAAGCGTATTGATAACACATTACTGATGTTAAGTCGAAACTGGCGAATTTTGAGTTATGACGGCCTTGCTGCAAATGAGCGATATATGAACTTAGATACTCATTTTTTTTGTTTTTGCTTCTATCAAACTTAAACTTTAAGTGAATTAAATATTAAATGAACGTGTTTATCTGTTTATTTTGGCCAATGAATTTTATTTTTTATTTAAAAGTGGTCAACACACAAATATGGAAGACAAATAAATATTCATTAAGAATGAATAAAAGTTAAACTAACAAAAATTAAAACCTCTTAAATTTTTTTATTTAACAATTTTAAAGTTGATGAAAAATAAAAATATTTATTTATAAAAAAATTGAGAAAAAAAAACTTCTTCCTAATTTGGTTTATCACTTTTTTCTTTAAAATTAAGTTGATTGTACGTTCACGTTCATTAATGCCATTTTTCTATGGCCATAATGAGAGTTTACGTCATAATGCCAATTTTAATAACAAAATTTGTTGCATAAACAAAAGAGTTTTTGTAACAATGTTGCATACAAAAATGTTAAACTGTCATTTTATTAATTGCAAAGAAAAAAATTATAATTGACAAGAAAATTGTATAGAATAATTAAATAATAAAAAAAGTCTTTTTACAGATTTAAGAATTTCATGGGAATCATGTGGTTCTCAGTTATTTTCGATTAAAATGCAATTTTGTTGTCAAACAGTGTTTGATTTTTATACCCTCCACCACCACCAAGTGGTGAAGAGGGTATATAAAGTGTGTCATTTCGCGTGTAACGCTCAGAATGAATTATCATCTCAGATCCCTGTTGTTGGCATGCTCACAGCCACAGTAATACCCAAAGCTTATTGAAATTTGCCCTGAGTATTTGTTATAGTCGTGAGTAGTTTCCTATTTAAAATCAGTAAAATCGGTTCAGTATATTAAAACATATAGAGCGATAACTAAGTTTACCTCTTGGTTTAAGTGAAGTACTTGTGTCAATTATAAATCGACAAATTGGAATGAAATTTGACCATAAAATTAAGTTGTAAATACTTCATTACCATTCGAAAAATTATCAAATCGAATCAGTTGTTAGTTTATGTGTGAGTGTGTATGTATAACGTATTTATTCCCTACGCATTTGCGGTTAAAGAGAAGATTCGGCATAGCATTCTAACTTGTTTTCGTTAACTTCGGTTCAAAGTATCGAGATTTTAAGCTAATAATGTGAAATGACCCTGAATTACCCCAAACTACTCAGAATCACAATTTTCGCCCGTTCAACCAATTATAGTGAACCATCTACATGTCGCAAATTAAAATAAGGTTCGTTAAATTTTTGGACTAAATATGAAACCCATTGACATTTTTGATAATCGGTCCAATATTTCAGTTAACTCCTAACTTACAATAAAGATCCCTGTAAACATTGTGAACACTTTGTATCACTTTTGTATTGGTATTACGATGAGATTTGGAAACTGTGACTGAATTACTGATGATCGGTCCAATATTTTGTATAGCTCATATACAAGTTTTCTCCCGGAAGATAAATCGAAATGTAAGTATTTATAAATTTCCATTTGCCAAATTTTAAGAATATTGTATTTTTGGGCTAAGACTAAGGCTATTGAAAATGATCATGATCGGTCCAATATTTTGGTTAGCTCCTATACAAATGTCCTTTCTGAATGGGGTTTTAAGCTCATTAAACTTATATAAATATAAAAGTATTTTATTACATCAGCACGATCAATTTACAGGAGATCGGTTTACAAATGACCGTATTTCCTTTACAGACCCACCTGCTTTATCGTGTAATAAATTATATAGTATGTGTAAAGCTACTTTTGCACTTTCACTTATTTTTATTTGATGGAAAAATTTATCGCTCTAAATATTTTTTGCTATAAAAATATTGCATTTTGTGACCAAAAAAGATCTTTTGCGGTTAAGTCTGATAATCATCTTTCATTTCAAGAAAAGAGCTGCGGAAAATTATTGATTGTTTGTAGATTTTATGACCAACAACTGAACGATAATTTGCACGATTCAAAAATGATAAAGAGAGAGAGAGAGTTCTATCAGCCGAAAAAATTTTAAGCCTTAAATTTGAGATTTTTTTCGTGGTTCTTCGTCTATCTTTTACACTTATATTATATTATCTTTGAAGCTGAATATTATTGACTCTGAATAACTTTTAACTATTTGGAGCTCTCGCTATTTGTCAGCCTTTGATTTCTTCAACATCCACTAAAATCCAAAAAAAAATCCGTTGAAGCACGCTTGATAGTGGGTCTTTTATAAAGCCTCCACACAATTCCCATCAGATATTCTCAAAATTTTATTTTATCTTATTAAATACATAATACTAGTGCATATAACTATAAGTGCATAATTACTGTATAATTAAATATTTTAACGCTTAAATGCTCATTAGTTGAGGCCTTCAGAAAAGCATTCTCAAAATGTTTATGATGCAGTTTCCAAAGCAAATGCTTTTCCTACTTATAAAAAGCTCATTATGCGTTTAAGTTTTACAATTTGTCGAAGACATCTTCTACTTCCACTTTAACGCTGTTTAGATCGTTAAACAGTGATTTTTATTATAATTTAATTTTTTCTACGTTAATTGTGTATTTTTATACGCATTTTTACTTCATTTTAATTCATAATTTTATGGCAAATTAATTTATAATAAATGGAATATTTTTCAAAAAGAAAATAAATCAGTGGAAATCCAATAACACGGTTTTGAACTGCAAACGATGTAATTAAAATTTATGGATCAAAAACATAATTAAGCAAGTAAAATTGTTAAAAATGTAAACTTCCAACATAAATTTAAAATAAATAACACCACTGTGCTGATTATAAAATATTAACCTATTTTCTTGCTTTCCGATACGATTAAACTTAGTTTCGGCGATTTTGTTAGGCTCCTTCTCAGACATTCTTAATGTCTACTCTTTATTGCAAGAACTTTTAATTTCCATAATTATTCACGATTTTTCTGAACTGAGTTTCTGCGTTTGCCAAATTGAAATAATAAGCCAGGATCACAAATATATTTTCCTTTGGTCTCTCGTGAGTTCCATTCAAAACAATCGATGGCCATACAAGTTGACCAATAAAGATCAGGACTGTTTATGTCAAAGATCATGATTAGTTTTGTCAGTTAGCTCATCATCCAAATAGTTGAAGGGTAACGATCACTCTTTATAATTCAGTTTTATTTAAATCTTTATGATGCAAAGTTCAACAGAATCTCTTAATTAATGTCGAAGTTTATAGTTAAACAATTCGCTTTACATTGAAGTCCAGTAACCTTCTTTCATTTGAAGAAAACTGCTCCCAAAAGATATTGATTGTTGGTAAAAGCTTACGTTAAGCGAGCACCAAGTTAGATAACTTAAAACCGATATTCAATAATAGTGATTAGATATAGAGGAAACGATGAAAGGTCTAGTTAACCGATAACTTAGAAGGATTATTCGACAAAGGTTGAAGTCATACTTTGAAAAATTTTGGGTCTGAAGCAAAGAATTTAGGACCCTGACGAATTAATTTATACAATAAACTTTGAAAGACGATTTTATCGATTGAACGTAATATGATATTTGGATATAAAGATGGGCTAATCGCTAATTTGCGCGATAATAATGCCTAAGTTTTGCTCTGAATTTGAAGGATAATAAATTTTTTGACATTTGATTCGATTAAACAGAACAATAATTGAAAAAGTACCAGAATATTTGACAATTCACGAGGCCATAACTTTGAATGTTCGAAATTGAGAGAGACTTTCAAAGACACTGAAACCAGATTCTATGACACCTAAGTAATGTTCTATATTTGGTAGAATGAGAAAAGTGTTCTGTATTATGAACTGATAAAATCGAGTCAGACATTCACAAGAGTCTTAAACGGAAGACCATTGATTCGTTTGATGGAAGCAATCAACGAAAAATCACAGGAATATTCAATTAGAAGCTTTACTATAATCCATCGAAACAAAACGATAGGAAGTTTAAGTTAACCCATGCAATTTTTGCTATAATTTTTCGCTGGACGTAGAAGGAGCTTACTGGAATTAGCTTCAATATGGAACAAGATATAAATTGCTTTGATTCCTTTTTTTAACTTATAATCGGAGGAGTTCCTTTTAGTTATCCCTACTTGGTAGCATGTGGAATCAATGGGAAAATAATTTGGGTAAACGATGTATAGTATTTTGAATAATATATAAACTCATTTTTTTATTAAGAACTTTTACACCTGGAAAAAGTCATATGATCACTTCGATAGGAACATTTTAAAAAAGAGCAAAAAATGTTTCCTCAGGGTATGTCTATATGTATCCAGATATGGCTTTCTGTGTTATCTTTCCAAAGAAGTTAGGATTTTTAAATTCGACTTCTTAACTTTTGTAATCAATACTCAACGACACTTTTATATCTTGTGCGATATTTGTGATGTCAGAAGCCCGCTCGTCAAATGTTTATTTCCTGTTTGTAAGTAAACTTTTCTAAAAATTATATCAACTTAAAACTTATCTTACAACCCTCCTATAAATATAGTTCTATTTTAATTGATTCTTTCTATTCATTTAGAAAAAAAGAACTTTTATTTTCTTACATCTAACACTCTGGTATTTGAGGAAACAAGTGTTCAAATGAAACATTTAATAAACAATAAAAAATACAACATGACAATGCAACGTTTACAATGGCCCATAATGAACTCACTCGCATTCATTGACGTTCTTAAACTTATTTTACACCGAAGCTAAAGGCCGACAACCAGCCAGCCAGCCACCAAGCCAGACAGAGAGACAGAACAGAGGCTAAATTATGAGAAAGTAATGATTAATATTCTTGTCATGTTAAATGTGATAATGGTTTTGTCTATTTTTTTATGATGAATTTATAAAACGTTCTTAAAGCACCTGATTAATAGTTTAGATACAGAAATAATAATTGAAAGAAATAATAGAAGAAAACGAAACAACGAAGCAAGTGTAAGACAGAGAATAGATAATATAATAATAGAAAAATTCTATTAGATTTATAATTTTTGACACCATTTCCTCTTAAGTCATAGAAATCCAATAAAACGTAGATTCACCATTCACTATTTCCGCAATCGGGAATATCAAACAGGGTGATAAAACTAACAGGAAATCTCCAAAAGATAAAAGCTCTCATTTTTACCAAATTAACTTTACTGGGGGAGCGATGGTAGCGAATTCTTATCAAGGTATATTCTTCTGGCCCCTGCAATGAGCAACGATTAAAAGATCGAAAATCACTTAAAACGTCTTTAAAATATCAAAGAAAATCATTAAAATCTTTCTTAATGGTAAACTTTTCATGAGCAGTAATCGAACCAAATTAGGTTCAATTTTTCTTTTAGATACCACAATTTGGACAGCATTAGGATGGCTTTATAAGCGTATTCGAAAATCGCTTAATATCGACTATATCTGATATATCCAACCAAAGTAATTAACAAACGTTTTTAAGACATTCAACATAATGATTAAAATCTTTCTCTCTTAACATAAAGCTTTTCTTCTGCCAACTAATCGTCACTAAACGGGCTTAACTTTAGGATTCGAAAAGATAAAAATAGAACCTGTTATCTATCAAATTTCCAACAGGTATTCAACGGTGTATGATCCATAATTATAATTGCAAACGGTAAAAAATAACGATCCCGAAGCAAACGAAAAGAGAGCCATCTTACATCAAATTATCTAAAAGTATGGACCGTTGTGTGATCCATCAGTTACCATAATATTGAACCGTCACATTTAAATGGGTTCTCAATTTAAACTGTTATAAACTCCTTGTGAATTGTAATTTTTCAGGCCTTTCACACAAAATGGAGATCGTTCACTGATTTTTATGGTCAGTATCATCCACTGAATGTTTTTCAATTGGGAATATTGTGTTCAAATTTGAATCAAATGGGTCTATATTAAATGTGAATTATGTTCAAATATCGAACCGCTCACATCCATAACTGCTGTGAATTTTAAATTAAATCTGAGACATATATTACTGTTGAATCAATTCAGTAAAAGTTATATATGGTATTTTGAAGGGTAAAAATCTGTTATAATTCAGAACCTGTCACTAAATAAGTTCTCGAACAGTATTCCTTACACTGGAACTAACAAAATTTTCAGTCTTAAAGAAAAAAGAAAAAAATGAAGAGAAACCCCTCAAAACAGATTCGACTAAATTGGGAATATTGTGCTCAAATTTCAACAAACCAAACCGGATTAAAAAGATGTGAAAACTCATTTCTGCATTTTACGCCCAGTTCTCCCTTCGCTCAAACAAATGTTGTGAATTTTAGATTAACGCAAGTACTGAATAAAAAGAATCATAATCTTTATGTCCATTTAGTGATTTAGATGGTAAACATCGATCAATTTTCGATAGAGGTTGAACCATAAACGCATATTTTTCAATCGCAATTGTTCGACTTTGATGTTTTCAAAGTTCCTGAATTTGATATAGAAAACAAAGAAAGAGTTTTCTATATCAAAGTCAAACGCTGTCGTCCTTAAGAATAATTTCTTATGGTTGGACCCTGCCTTTCTTATTATGAATTTGGAGATAGAACCATTAATCCAAATTTTCTTCCTTTTTTGTAATTTATGGATATCAGTCACGGTTGGAAGATTGATGACATTAAAGAACATTTTAATAATTGAATTTGATTTAACGAGTTTCGGACAATACTGAACTACTATTTGCACTGATTGAACATTATATTGTTTAAATAATGATTCGGTTTCTCCGATATTATTAGTTTAACAAATCGCCAGTATTAATTTTAATTTCCCGCCATTCGCTTTGAAATTATGTAAATGACTCGTTTAAAATCTTCAGTTTCGGAATAAGTCCTAAACTCGGTATTAATTCTTTGCCGATATTTTGAACCAGTTAATACTGGTTCCATTTCAACAAATTATCATCCAGAAATAAATAAATAATCACCAATTTCTTGCACAAAGTATAACCTTCACCTAAACTAAATCATTTCCATTTTCGGATAAAATAATCAGTCGTGAATGATCTTCCTACATTATTTGAGATTTCATTGCCCACATAGAAATGGTGTATAATTATACATAAACGACGCACAGTGTTTCAAATGAAATATGAAATGTAAATAAATCTGTAACTTCCGAACGGCTAATCCGATTGTAATGAAATTTCACATAGTGATAGTAGAAGTGTAGTTCAAGTCTAGATTTTGTAAACCTAAAGGGGTCGGTTTACAGGGTGTCAAAGATGGTTACTTCGTGTCATAAAAATATTTAAAACGATCCATATTTCTTATATCTGAGTGGATTCTGCTAGTGAAGACCTATAAAAAATCTCTGTGGGCATGGGAGGGCTCTCTCTTATAGTTAAAGAGGTATTTAGCCTCAAAAATTAAAAATTCAACTTTTAACCGATCTTGGCGAAGGATTTCTTTTAAGAGAAACCAAAAAAATGCTTATAGTTTCCGGTTAAGTATCAAAAAATCTATCGATATGCAAAATTTAATTAAGATATTTTGAGTAAAAACGTGTTAATTTGAAGATCAAAATGGAATAATTTGCAAAAAAAGACTCATGGCATTTTTCTGCAAAAAGTGTGCAACGAATTTTATTATTGTCAATAATTTTATACATTTCTGAAATTCTGAAAGTAGACATAATTTCCGATACATTGATATATAATTTGTCTAACTTCATCGTCTCACAATAATGATGATTCTTCATAATTATTATAATTACGTATGGACTTTTGGTTTTTATGAAAAATCGCTATAATTCATTAAAATCTCTATTTCATATTTCATTTGAAACACTGTGCAACGTTAAACTTGTTAAGAAATAAGTCGGACCATTTAACCAACAAATCATCCATGATTCTTTAGATCATTGCATTTAGTCCGTTTAAACATCAAAGTCGTCGTCATCTTCATTATCTCTGGCAGCAGAACTCTTCTTCTTTTTTTTTTTAAATCCCATAAAAAAAAATCTCATGAAATCTTTTAACAAATCATGGTGATTTAATTTGATGCGCTTGTTTCTTTATTTTTAAGATATCGAGTGTTTTTGTGTGAAAATCTCTTATCATTAAAATGATTAATAATTACGGGTTAGTTCCAATTCTATAAGACTTCTATTAAATGAAGATCCATTCCAGTGAATGTTAATGAAAAGTAAATGAAATTAAATTTTTTTTAAGGTTTCGATTTGATTGGTACATTAAACATTTTAATGTTGGGATTTTAGAAAAGCGCATTTAGTTAAAGATCTCATCTGAAGAAAAGAATTTTAAATTAAAGTTTTCTTTCTTATTCATAAGTGAATTAAATGCACTTTTTTCTTATTTCTTTTAAATTTCTAAAGAATAAATGAAATAAAAAGTTTTTCTTTATTTTCAATGAAAATTAAAGAGAAAAAAGTAAAAAAATGTTTAGAAGGGTATTCAGTTAAAGAAATTGATATTAATGAGGTAACGGAATACCCTACATTCGTGGTATTAGCGAATAAATTTACGAATTTTTGTCAGATTTACAAAATAATAAATTTTGTATTTTTTTCTATGGGTTATTGGTGTAACAATACCAGAGACTTTTTAGCTGATCCAGTTTTGCTTAACGATCAGTCAATTACGCCATAAAATGGTCGGAGGACTATAACCTCCCAACCATGTTCTTATGGGTTATTAGAATCCTTCAGCTGATGCAATTTTTAATTACTTGTCGGTCAGTTAGTGAAATACTTAGAGAGAATTGTAAATAGAAATTATTAATTTAATACTTCCCAAATCTCTGATAGGTTCTTCACCAGATTCATTAGAATCTCAGATCACATCTTTGATCTATTAAGCAGTCTACTTGTTAATCTAATATTAATTCGTATGTATTTTCTGGGTTTTTCAAATTCCGATATGCGGGATTTTCAAAATCAATTACGGCATTTTTCGGAATCCTGGAATTTTTTGGTGCTTCGGTATTTTTCTGGGGTTATCCATTCTATAATAACGGTATTCTATAATTAACGGAACGAAATGTATTAATAACTAACCACATTCTGTTAACATTTTTCTTAAATGGAGTTAACTCTGTATATTTATGACAATAAAATAATTAATTTATTCGGGATTTCCCGGAAAATTCGTATGAGTCCCGAAAAATATTTTTTAAATCACAGGATTCGGTATTTCTTAATCACGAAAATACTGTGAATTTCGGGATCGGGATTGGCATCTCTAGTAGTTATGTACAATTCAAGAAAAGGAACTTAGAGCTGTTGGCATGAACCCCATATGATGTTTAATATTCTGCGATTCGAAAAAAAACAATTTACTTACAGGAATTTTGTGTCGTTTAATTATTTCCCCATTGAATTCTAGTCTGAATCAATGACAAAGGAACTGATCTATTGATAGATGCTAACTTCCCATGGATTTCCTTCATTTCATCGGTAATTTCAATGCAGTGAAAATAATAATTAAATTTTATCGGGCTGGATTACCCCGATGTAACGATTTCGCCCACTTCAAGACAGAGAACTTTTTGGAAGTTAATCTGAAACTATTAATTGGTTGGTTAGAATTTGACATATCGAGAGAATTATAAATGTTCGGATCCCATTAAAGAAAAAATTTTTATCAATAAACCTTTTTTTGTTTCTTATCCAAAAATTATTCACTTACTGAAAGCCCCCGATGGGACCGTTAAAATACCTAAAGACACTGTGCCAAATTTTAGTTCCTCTCCCAAAGTAAGCCTTCAGTATAAGACCTTTGTATTTAATTATGCTTTGTTTTTTGAAATTTGCAAGTTCGCGAATCAGGTTTTTAAATTAAATTCGAAAATATTTGAGCGATCTTGTTTGAATTTCAGTTAGGTTAAATAAGGTTGAAGAGAATATAGAATAGTCCAATTCAATCAAGAAGATCTCATGCCCATTGGCATACAGCAAAGCTATTATTTCGGCTTGTTGTGCACTCCCAATCTGGAAAAGCAATATGTATACTGCATCGTATACGATCTTTCTCAGTACCTTCATTTCCACTCCCCTGAGTTTAGGTAATGTCTGCTCAGGTGTTATCTATAAAATTCTTAAATCTCGGAATTCTAAAGTCTGGCCAAATACAAAGAAAGTATTGTTTTAATGTATTTTTAATATTAACTTTCATTTAAATAACATAATGGTAACATTCAAGAGGGTTTCGAATCTTTAGAGTCCAGAATCGTATAAATTTGTCTCCCTGAATGTTTAAAAGTTTTCCGTAGTTTTTTTCTATGTCTCGTCTCGTTTTGAGGCCTTTTTGATTTTTAAAACAGCCTTCGTATTATTTTATTTAATATTTACTATATAAAATTCTAAGATTTCAATCTTTAGTTTCCTTCTGACATTTTTTACATTCCAGTCATCAAATGTCAATCATTTTCCGGTTACAATTTTTTTTTGTAATATAAAAATTATACAGATGTTCATTTGTAAATGTTTTTTATATATAAGCTAGAGGATTACAAAACAGTGGTTCCCAATATTTTGATTCTATAGCACTTTCTTTGTTTTCCTAACCTTAAACATCTTTTTATTTCAAAATAGTTATATTCCGAAATTTTGAAATACGACGAATTAGCAGTGCAGTTTGGAATCTGATGAATTACTGATGATTTTTCCGGACAGTTGAATGAACGAAAAAAAATTGTTTTTAACGAATATTTGGCGACTTTATAGACCAGATCCTGCATACAGTTCCGGAGATGTCAATTCATTAAATTAAATTAATATGAATTTCGGGATAGAAATTGTTCCAAAAATTCCAACCATTTTGCTGTTTTACTAAATAAAATTCCATTTCTTTCAATATGCAGCAAGAAGTGGTAAAATCCCCGATCTTAAACAAATCAACTCCTTTATATGTCAATAAACTCATTTTGCCACAACAATGAAGGTCAAAATTACTCTTTTTTTCATAGAACAGATTTTATTTATTTTTAAATATTCAACGTATCTATAAGATCGTAATGCGTTTGCTTTTTTTTTAATGAACCCATGATTTTATGACCGACTTCCATTAGATGAGAAATGAAGCTTAAAGAAATAATTATAATGATGTTTTTAAAATAGGGTCGTCATTTTCTTCTTGTAATACCATCTTTTCTATAATAAAAAAAAGTATTTAAAAATCTTAATACGGCAGACTTGCTGCGTTTATGTTTAGACTTTAAAAAAGACTCGTGCTAAAGAAAAACGAACTTAAAAAACTTCAATTTGAACGTTTTATTAGGTGCTCAAAACTGATCATTAGTAATAGCACTAGACTCAGAGCCATCATTATGTGTTTGCATGAGAGAGCTTTTCTGCGGAATTTGTCAGATGGAAAATGTAAAATTCTGAGTTGGTACTAAATTTTTTATCGAAATGTAAAAAAGTACTTATGTTAAAAAAAACTTATGTTAAATACAAACGATGGATGTTGAGACAAGTGATTGGTGAATCAGTAGCCAGTCCTCACTACTATCAAGTGAATTTTAAAAAAGGCCTCAAAAACGTCGAATAAATAATGAGTGATTTAAAAAAAGTACTTTTTTGAAACAAAAATCATAAATGAAAAATTGTTAAAGTTTTAAGAATCTAATCGACAAAGGTGTGACCTTTCATCACTTCTTTAAGGAAGACCTAAAAACATCGTGAAACGTCTAACACTGTAGTCCGTCAACTACTAACGAATGTCTCTGATGAGAAGTTGTGATCTTTGATCACTTCTATCTAATAAATTTAAGGAAGACTTAAAAACATCGTGAAACGTCTATCACAGTTCAGGATATTGTGTACGAGTTAAATAGAAACAGATCTGCCCTGTCGCTAGTTCGTTCTGCGAAAAAAATTTAGTTTGTTCGCAAAAAGTCTGTCAAATCCTAACGAATGTCTCTGATGTGAATTTCAGAATGATTTGATTGTAGTTCTTTTTGTAGTAAAAAACTTCGGACTGAATCAGCTATAACTGGGTTGACAATTTTTGGTCGAGAGGGACTCCAATCATTCCAAAAATAGAGTGGGACTTTTAAAAATATGTGTTATTTATCTTATAACTTAAATAAAAATAAATTTTCAGCGTTCTGAAATCTTCAAAACTATGTTTTATTTATTGTTCAACTGGATCTTGTTTTTTTTGAGAACAGCTGTCGCTGGCTTGACAATTTTTTATTATTTACGACTAGGATCTCTCTGGAGCAAAGATTCAATTGTCGTCGGTATGAAAGAATTTGCATTCTGTTATCGCAAAATTCAGAAAAACAGATTCGGAAGAAGGGCAACTTACAGATATCACTTCAGTATTTCTTATCGCTTTTAGTAAGATCATCATTTCATTGACTCGAGCAGATGAGATTTTAATTAACTCTATCATCTAAAGAGAATTATTTATTATTACACAAAGCTCTTTAGAAGTTTACAGGTTTTAGAACCATTATAAATAAAATCGAATCAAATCGAAACAAGAAATATCAACATTAAAAAGTTCAACTAATGGTATTACAGATGGATAATAGACATCAATTATGATGTGATGTGAGATCTTATGCTTGTGCGAATAACGCAATTTGCGGACCCGAAATATATAATATCCAACCGAAAGATATGACTCAAACAGTTATGAATTATAATATCGATATTCTCCTCATCTCTAAAGATATAAATTACAAACATATAAAAATTTGGAACCATTTAAGATGATTAAGTCGGAATAAATTATATGATCATATGGGCCTTATATGGGTAGAAATAAAAAATTATAAAATCTTTGGAAATTTTGAACCAATTCTAGTCAAATTTTTGAACGACTTGCCTTTTTCACATCTCAATTATATTAAATTTCAAAAAAAAAATTTAAATCTTCATAAATTTCAGAAATTCATTTTCTGAGGGATTTAAAAAATTATGAGCCGATCCAAGACTCCAAACCCATAGTTCTCTCTTGTTCTACACCAAACAAAATCTTATTTATTAAAAGGGACAAGTTGAATGCCTCCGACATTTTATTGGATTTTTTTCTAGTAGTTCTTTTTGTTGTTTTTGTTTATTTAGTTTACATTACAACAATTGTGAAAAAAATAACATCCAAATTATTAATATTGTTATTGCTGTTTTTAAACTTGAAGACTCGATAAAAAAAAATAAATAAATTTCGGTTTTGGACCACAAATTCTTATTTTAACATGAACCCAACCAATCGTTTATATTTTATTTTTACTATGAAAATCACGCCAAATATTAACAACCACAACAACAACAATAACAACAATAATAATGTAAACATATTCAATACAAATATGTATACAAACATTGATTATCCATTGAACCTGATACTCACTCACAAACACATTTATAGAGTTATTCATTCTCTCTCATTGACTTTAAAATTGTTGTAAATAAACATAAAATGATCAAAGAGCGAGAATTAAATATTGAACTAAACAAAAACAATGTTTAGTTTGTGTAGTTTTTTTTTGTGTTTTAGAAAGAGCCTTAATGCCAGCGGGAAATGGAAGGTGTTTGGGAAGCAGTGTAATAGGCCTTTTTAGAAACCTGTTTACATTACATGATGACTTATTTGGAATGAATTTTAAATTATTGTACCAGAACTGATTTTTATGAAATTTTACACAATTATTTTAAGGAGTGAGATCTAACAATTCTTAACATGTATGTCAATTAAAAATGAAACCATTAAACTTACAGTTTTAATTAAAATGATGACATTTTGAATAGTGCATTTTGTCACTTTTCTCTAACAGGTAGTCCATCTCTGTTTTTGGGCACCGTTCTTGTGCTCTTCAATTTTCTTTTAACAAGAATTCTATATCTTGGATTTGACTCTTTTAGTACAAATTTGATGTAAATTTCGTTATTTATGGAGCCCGTAGTAACAAATTATTGGTGTTTTTTTGCCGCAACATTATATTGCTTTTGCCATACCAAGAACTTTTGGTTCCTAAACTTTCCCTCGAGCATCAGCAGCATAAAATGTTTGAGCAGGAAGTTGCGAAACATCTGCAAAAACATACGTTTCTTCACCTTGTCTTCAATTTCCGTGCTCTTTTTTTTTGGCCTCTAAATTTTTAGCAGCTTTCCTGTCAGGATCTTTACGAGCCTTGTATGTTTTTAAGCCTACCTTAGCTTTAACTTTTCGCACCTAATAGTTCGAGCACTGAGCTAAACGGGATGTGTTTCTTCCTATTTTTTGGCTTTAGAAACATCATCCATCGACCTTAACCAGGTTTTCTATCAAGAGGCAAGTCATTCTGTTACTGTTAATAACATTGAAAACAGTTTACCGGCAGACCTTTGAAAGGTTGGCAAACTTTTTGTAGGATCAAGTTGGTTTTTTGTTCCAGGTCACCTATTTGAATCAGATAAATAATGTATTCACTTCAAAAACAAAACTATTAGACCATTCAGAAAGTATGAAAAATCTTATTAGGATCGACGATTTATTGTTTAAGTTCTGAATGTTAAAGAAATGGGGGAAAGGGTCCCAACGGTCTTAAATTTTGATACGTAATGAGTAAGGAATATTAAGAAATAATTTGAGTATCATTCGGACAGAATATAACATTGAATGACTAATAATTTATTTGGCATAGGACATAATGAAGCTTAAAAGGCCTTAGCTGTTAAGGCTGCCCTATAATTTCCCGTTTGGGAATTTTTTTATCAACGTTGCATTGTTGTTGATTCAAAATATTGGAGCTTGAGTTTTTTTCTTATAAAATACAAATTGTAATTGTAATAATGAATTTGTATGAAATTAAAAACACTAACAAATACAATCAAAAAATATATATATATATATTTACATAACCCAACAGTTTTAAACTTCTAGTAATGAACTACAAACATTTTCATACTAAAATTAGAACGAGTTACTAAAATATATTTAAAATCTTTCCTTCAAACCTAAACTGTTTTCGAATAAATTTCTCTTTAACTGGAAATTGATTCATTCGCAACTCCAAAAAAATTTCTTAACTATCCGAACTGTTGGGTAAACAATACCAACCAACAAACCAAGTTTAGAGTAAACAAAAGAATATTTTTATATGACTAGAAATTGTATCTCTCAAATACACACAGTGACTGACTTAAGATTAGTTTTAGTTGTTGTGAGCAGCTTGTTGAGATTTGAGGTCGTTTGCGCATGCATGACTTTATATATATATATATTTTTTTTTTCTTTAATTTTCTTCTTCGCTGATCATCCATCAGCTTCTCAACTCGATCGCTGAAACGGGGAACGCGTAGAAAAAAAATCGTTTTAACCAATATATAGTGAATTTTTAAACAAATCAAACATTTTCAAATAATTTATTGAAAACTAAATGTAACGAAAGTGAATTTTTTTTGTCTTGGAAGTAAAGAAAATGTTTTCAAGACCTTCCTGAGTCATGCTCTAAATAAATAGAGTGCGTGGGCATAACAAGTGTTCTGAATTTTGATTAAAGGAAAAAATATCGTAAAAAGTATTATAATAATCTATGAAGTGCAATTTTTCTCCAAAACAGTGTGTTACAAAAGTGAATTTAATATTTTTAAATGAACTTGACCTTGATATTTGAAATAAAACATATTTGGAATATTAAAATGATCTGCAAATTTAAAAAATTATATAAAAAATGATTCATTTGAAACTATAAATTTTATTTTGGAAATAAAGTGATTTTTAAAAAAAAATAAAATATAAAATAAAATAATTTAAATAATAATTAATTAAGTAATAAAATGATTAAGTATAAGTAAATAAATAATTAGATAAAATTAAATAATTAATAAAATAATAAATAAAATTAAATAATTAAAAGATTAATGAACCAATTAATTAAAATGATAAATAATTAAGATCACAAAGAATTAAGTAAATAATTAATTAAATAAATTAATAAGTAAATAGAAATAAAGAAATGAGTAAATAAACAAATAAATAAATAATTAAATTAATAATTTAATGAATAATAGAAAAAGTAAATAATAAAATAATTAAATAAGTAAATAAATAATATGATAAATAATAAATTAAATAATTAAATTAATAATTACTAATTAATTAGTTAACTAATTACTTAATTAATTAACTAATTAATTGGTAATTAATTAATAAATAAACTAATTAATTAAATAAGTAAATAATTAAACAAATTTCTAAGTTAATTTATAATAAAATATAAATAATTGAATTAATAAATAAAAAAACAAATAAGTAATAAATAAGATAAATTAATTAATTAATTAATTAATTAAGTGATTAATCACTTATTTAAATAACTATACTAAATCTTATTAAAATTTTAAGGATTTTTGCGGAAACACTGAAAACCATTGCCCACAATTTTATTTTCTAGTTCAAGAAATATAATTAAATTTATAAAAAAAACTAAATAAATTTAAGTCACATATTTCTTAAGTTCTAATCGATAAATAAGAAAAATCACAAATCCATATCAAAATGAAAAAACTTTATGCGAAAACTTCATTCTCAAGCAAAAATCGTTCAAATAAATCCCACAGTAAAACGGATAATGAAACGTTTTCTTCTTCTCAAGCGGAAATCTATAATATCATGATCCCATATTGGCCTATCAGACGACACCAACAAAGACAAAAACAAAAGATACAAATATGAAATATACACCAAAACATCCATTTGTAAGTAAATTTCATAATTTGGATTCATACGCAACAACAACTGCAACAAATGAATTTTCTGCGAATGTGGCAGCAGCAGCATTTGCTGGTGGTGCTGGTGGTGGAGATGAAATAAATACAATTTATAATGATGAATCTCCATATTATTATACAATAACGGAATTGGAAAACTTACATATGTTGGATCATCGACACCCTCAATTTCATCATATACAAAGAATGCAACAATTACAACACTCTAATCATAATGCAAACAACAACAACAATACAAATAATAGCAATAACAATAAAGTACAATATCATCAACATAATCAATTGGTATTGCAACTTCCTCCGGCTTCATCGTTGCAAACATCTAATGATATTGTTGATGGACCACAGCAGCAACAACAACAACGTTTAATTTCTCCCATCTATGAAGCACCACAAATGAATTCACATCAACAGTCCTCATCATCATAATTATAATTATAATCACAATAACAACAACAATAATAATATGAATTATACATCTGCCACAATATCAAATCTTTATCTATCACACCGCCACCACCACCGCCCCCACAACATCTGATCTCTACTACGCATTGTGCAACAACTCGAACATCATCATCATCATCCTCATTATCTGCCTCAACGCCACTTGATGTCTATAATCTGAATTGTAGTAATAACTATGATCAAAATCAACCTCAATTATTATTGTCAATGGTGTCGTCTCCTTCCTCTTCGGTATCATTATCGTCGATATCAACTTCATCGTCATCATCGTTGTCTGCACTGCGTGATAATTTGTCGTCTAAAACGGATTTTATGACCAATACAACCAACAATAATAACAACAACAGCACCACCAACAATACTACAATATCGCCAACATTATTTGCGTATGTTTTACTTTTTTGATTTTCTTATTTTATTTTATTTTATTTTTCCAAATTAAAAATTCACCCTATTGGTGGCAAGTTTAGTATAATGAGTGAAATGTGTAAATTTTAGATGATTTCAAAAGAAGGTTCCAATGGTCATTTAGAGCAGATATAACTCAGATAAACTTAATGTCCTCTGGATCGAATTGGACGATTAGTAATTCTTCTTAAAAATTTTATTTCTCCTATCGTCATTGCTTCCACCTTGGTCTGATGCTGGACTTAATCCCACTATTCCGTAATTTTTTATCGAGTGCAATTTGGTTCTAGTTCTTTTTTGAACATTTTGCAATTCAGTTTTAATTAAGTTTTTTATTTAAATTTTAGTCAATTTCTTGTTCATTTTTAATTCTCCTCTAGTTCTAATATAATTTTCAGTTTTACCGATCAACTCCAGTTTATTTCTGGTGTTCTTCAATATCAGTTTAAGTTCACCCTTAGCCCTAGTGTATTTTTTATGCAGCTCTGGTCCAGTTCTAGTTATGTTATGCTGCAGTAGTTCTAGTTTTCTTTTTAATTCAATTCCAATTCTGCTCTGGTTCGCTTTTAATACATTTGAAATGAGTACCAGTTTAATTCTGATTCAGTTTACTTTCTGCTTTAGCTCTATTAAAGTTTTTTTCCAGTTCTGGTTCATTTATCATTCAGTTCTTGTTTCGTATTGCCTTAGCACTGGTTCCGTTTTACTTCATTTTAAAATGATTTGAAAGTTTAAGTTTAGTTCAGTTTTAGTTCTCGAATTCTAGTAGAGTTATTGTCCTGCTCTTATTCAGTTCTAGTGGAGTTTTAAACCTAGTTTAGATCTAATTCGATTCTAGCTCAGTTCCAATACAGTTTTATTTCACCTCCAATGCAGTTTTCAGGCAATTGCAGTTTTAGGTCTTGGACTATTTTAGGTCTTGTCGATCTAGTTTAGTTGTAGTTCTCTGCTAGTTTATTTCTGCATTAGCTCTAGTTTTGTTCTAGTTCAGTTCTAATTTAGTTCTGGTCTATTCTAGTTCTGTTCTAGTTCAATTCAACACAGATCTAGTTCAGTTCTAGTTAAGTTTTAGTTAAGTTCGTGTTTAGTTCTAGTTCAGTTCTAGTTCAATTCTAGTTTAGTTCTTTTTCAATTAAACACAGTTCAAAGTAGTTCTAGTTCAGTTTTAATTCAGTTCTAATTTAGTTCTAGTTAGTTCAAGTTCAGATCAAGTTCTGTTATAGGTAAAATCTAATTCAGTTCTAGTTCAATTATAGTTCAGTTCTAGTTTAGTTTTATATAAAATAATCGAAAAAATATCTTAAAACACTGACAATCTGTTCAATGAAAAGGAACGAAAAAGAAATCTGCCGTAGGTCTCTTTTAATTCGTTTTGACCGTTAGAAAAACTAGTTTATATTTTTAGTTTTCATAACAACCAGTTTGATTTTATTTTATTATTTTTTTATAATTTTTATTTTGTTTTATTTATCTTGTTTTGTATTTGTTGTTGCCCTTTTGTATTCATTCTCTATAAGTTGTTTTGTGTGTGGGTTCGCATAAACTCGCCTTGAATTCATAAACCAGAGTTGCAATTTTATTTGCTCTGGCTCTTGTTATTTTGTCCATTTCAGTGTTAAACTTATTTTATCTTATTTTATCTGTTGTCGTTTTTATCTCTTTTGATTGGTTTCAAATCCGAATGCTCACTAATTTACATTTCCTGTTTTTTTTTTTTTTTTGCTAATTTTGCCATAAAATGGTCAAAAAGGAAGAAACATTTTCACCAATAAGGATTATGATTGTAATTTTTAAAAATAATATTTTTATATTTATAGAATAAATGATAAATAAAATTATAATGAAAAAGATTTTTTCAAATGGAATATTATAAATAGATAAATTTGCAGGTGGGTGCCAGATCTTGACAGATTTAATGTTAAGAGTCAAGTAAAAGTTTTGTTTTGACGATTACAAAATATTGAAGTTTGTTTCAAATAATTTCTGGGAAGTGCTTTTTCAATTTCAATAATATTAGTCAACCAAATGGCCAAAGATCTCATAAAGTCCACTTTCGAAAATCACTTTAAATCCACAATTCTTTAAAAGTGTTAGTAACGTGATCGCTTTATACAATCAAAAAACAGCATACTAAATTTCGCAAGGAAACGGATCATGATTTATAATAGCATACATGTGAGATATACACAAATCAGAATAGAAATATGCCATAAAATGGTCGGTCAAAATTGTAGGTGTTATTATAGTGTTGATAAAATAAAATTAAGTTTTGGAATATTATAGAAACGTCTCCATCTTTAGGTTAAAAGACTTTATTAATATCTCCTAATTTTGTTTTTTATCTCTAAAAAAGATAATATTTTCCTACAGTTTTAATATATTATTATGGCATTCAAAAAGATTACAAAGAATCTGTAGTCGTCTTTATAGAATCTGGTTCGCAGAAACCACGAAGATCTCATATTTTTTTTTTTTTTTTAATTCTTTCAGTTTTCATGCAGAAATTATAATTATCCCAACTTAGTTTGATATATAAATTATGACATAATTTAAAATTAAAATTTCAATTCCTTTTTAATTCGTCTTCTATAATTCGCTATACTTGAGAAATTTCCTTCTTATAACCCTAAAGATATTTATTGTTTACAAACTTATCTTTTCTCTGTTAAATAAATTTCCATTATTTTCTTATTTTTTTGTCAATCTTAAGCAAAAAGTTAAGGCATAATTTTTAGCTTCTTTTGTCTGGTTTAAACTTCACACAAAAGTGGTAACACAATCAGTACAAAAGAAAAACTGTCAATCACCCAACAGTCATTAGACTTTTGACCCTACACCACCATAATTGGTTTGGGGTATAATGCGTTTGTGTTTAGTTTGTAACGCACAGGAAAAAATATTGCAATCAACATTTTTAAGTTTACCGTTCGACTCAGAATCACATTTGAGACAATTTAACCACGTCCGTTCGTCTGGCTGACTGTTAATGTAAACCTTTGAACAAAATGCTGAGAGAAATTTTTGAGATACCTCGATGATATTTCGCTTGTAGCATAATTTTGGCCCAAGGACGATGTCTATTGGAATTGGTGATGATGGGTCCATTTATTTCACCTAGCCCCCATACAAATGTTCTTCCCGAAATGGGGTTTAAGATCATAAAGGTTCTGAATATAAAGCGATTTTAACGAAATTTGGAACAAATAAATCTAATAATATTCTAAAATAATGTCCATATATATACAAAGATCGGTCCACTATTTCTCATAGGTCCCATATAACTCCTTAAAATAACACTTTGGAAGGGCTTAAAATCTCATATATACACAAGTATTGTGAAAGAATTGGTCAAAATTTTACGAGG
>PYHX02000494.1:21609956-21641473 GCA_004302925.2 Cochliomyia hominivorax
CTCATCACCTTTCTGAAGTGAAGTTATCTTGATCTTGGCTAAAAGGGGGCGATCCAAAACTTTCCCATCGTTTTTCAAGTTTCATGATAGAGAAAAATGGTCTTAAAAATTTCTTGATCAAAATCAATCAGCCCAATTCTCATTAATGTCATAGCATTACCTTGGCGTTGTACATATACGGCTTTGCATTACTTATGGTGGTTGGCCGAACTTAACAAAAGATTTTGTTATATTAATGTATGACCATAACAATATCACAGTCTTAGGTCCAGCTTTATAGATGCTAAATTAATTGATATTAACCCATTTCGAAGGACCAAAACCAATTCAAATTCGCCTTTTTCCAATAAGAGTACAATAACATGGATTTATGGATTGTAAGAAGTGAGATCATAAAATTTACCATTTTATTCATTAAAGCTTTTACCAAGTATTTGATTTTTCCAATGTTATTAAACAGTATCGGGAGAACTTCTGCGTTGATAGAAAACCTGGTTCAAGTAGAAGGAATGTTCCACATGATGTTTCTAAAGCTTAAAAATTAAAAGCATGTTCAAAAGAGCTCCCGGTGGGAAAGAATGCCGGTTAACTTAGTTCTCGTACGATAAGTTAAACCTAATGCAAGTTTGAAAACAAACAAGGCTTATAAAGTTTCTAACAGAATAGTCTTAACATGGAAACAGAGAATTTATTGATGTGATTACCAGTATCCAGTTCGAAGGACCAAAACCAATTAATTTTTACTCTATATTATTAACGACACAAAAAGAAGTATGTGTAATATGATGAAGTAATTTTTAGAGAATAGTCTTAAAGCATCTTGAGCCATATACCAGACCATATATTCGCTTTTTCATCATTTTATTTTGTAACTTTTCAATTATAAATCGACTTACGATTATTCCTTGTTGCATCTAGATTAAACTTCGATCAAAGAACAGTTTTTAGTTAAAAATTCGATTTAGATTTTTTATCTGAGAAAATGTCGATAATTATATTAATACCATTAACACTAAAGATATATCCGTCACTAAATTAAGATTATTATCAACTTTAGAACACCATAAACAAGAAGTTTTTAATAAATAATTTAGTCCTTTGGCGTTTTTCTTACTTGTATTGAATTTTGACTTTTACATCGACGGCCAGCCGGAAAGACAGTCGGACGAACGGACGGACATGGTTAAATCACTTAGAAATGAATCTGAATCGAACGGTATACTTAAAGTTACCCCAACCACCTACGGTGGTGTAGTGTGTGATAAAGAACAAAACGCTTAAACTCTCAAAAATGCCACTTAACAGTCATTACGCTTAAATTGTATTAAGATACGGAAGCGTAAAAATGACAAAAATGGAACAGTACAAATCGGAAATAATAAGATTTAAAACTTTAACAAAAATAAATTAATTAAATAATAAATTTATTTATTAAAGTGGTTTTTTATATACATGAACTTTTAAGAAAACTGATAATAATTTGCTTTTGTTTGCGAATTGAAGGATTTTACTTACTTTTGTTTTATAAAGAAAATTTAAAAAAATTTACGTACCTGGAAGAACAAAAAAAAAACATAATATTGTTATTAATTAATATTGTTATAAAAGAAATCAACAAAGATTAATTCTTAAATTATAAAAACTTTATTATCTGTTGTTTGTGAGACAACTATAATATAGTTGTAAGACAAACATGATATTCTTGTAGATTTTTGGAACACGCGTCATATAATTGTCGCAATGAACTACGGGCAATTCTACGTTTATCTCAAAAAAATTGTCAAATAGTATTTTGATCTAATAAAAATCTGATTATATATTGTTTGTGCGCCAAACAATACATGGATGTGGGACAACTAAAACGTTATTAACCATAATATGATTGGTGACAACTATAATACAATTGATGACAACAATATTATGGTTCTAAGACAACCATTATTTGCTTTTGAGACAAGCATAATGTCTTCGAGGGACAATAAAATTGAGCTGAAAAATAATAATATAACGAAGAAATTTTTATACATAATAATCTAATCAAAGTATGTTTGCTGAAATTCCGAAAATGTTTAGTTTTAAAAAATTTAAAATAATATGTAAGTCTAAATAACAATAGTTTTGGTGTAAAATATCAATATCAATAAATTGATTAGACGGACAAATTAAAATTATAATTTGCTATTGTAACAATATAATTGCTGTAACAATATTTATAATAATTATAATAATTATAATAATTATAATAATAATAATAATAATAATAATAATAATAATAATAATAATAATTATTTTATTATTATAATAATAATATAATAATAATTATAATAATATTAATAATAATAATTGTAATAATAATTATTATTATAATTATAATAATTATTATTATAATTATAATAATAATAATAATTATAATAGTAAAAATAATACATCAAATAAATTTGATAAGGTTTTAAATATCAGGACTTTAGTTTAGCCTCATGTCGAGAATAAAATTTTACGTCTATCAACACTGTACTAATGACATTATAAATTTTTTCTTAGACTGCGTCCAAATTTTTAGATCTAGTGGAAGTTTAATTGTACCAGTTGTTCAGTATATAATTTAACGTCTTCTTTGATGTAAATTTTATTCTAAGCTTGACTTATAGTTTGGGAACAGTTAAGTCAAAAATTCTTTTAGTCCGAGACCTAATATCCTTTGTATACTTGCATTTTAAAGCGGTCCAAATGCAGCAAACTTTGTAATTTTACTAATCGGTTAGTATTTAATTAAGACCAAAATTTAGTCCATAATTTGGAGTAGACTTTGATCCCACAATTTCAGGCTAAAGTTTAGACTACGTGTGGTCCACGGTTTAGATCATCACATTAAATATACTATATATATTGACCTATAATTTAGTTTATAGTTATTTTATAGATTTTTCCATAATTCTGGCTACATTGCAGTTAATATTTTGACCTTCAATTGCGTATGTTTGGTACATAGGTTAGTCAATAATTTGACTTATATGTCAGACTATAATATGGCTCATAATTAAGTCTATAATTTATTTCTATAATTTATTAGTCTCACCTATAATATTGTCAATTAGTTGAATAAAGTCGTCTAAAGTCTCTCTTATAGTGCGAATTAATGTCTTATCTACAGACTGAAAATTGCCTGGTCCATATCCTCGTCTTAAGCCTTACTTACAGTATCGTGTGGGTAAAAAAGTCTCTAATGTAGTTCAATCTGAACCATTGAATCGCATCATAAATTCCTTATTTTTCGCCTTTTCAAAAAAAGTTCTCTCCCTCTTTTCGCATATTCTTCCAACGAAACACTTATGCCTATAAATATAATTAGTAGTTTTGGTATTTGGCTCATTTAATCCTAATTGCTTTGCACTTAATTCTTCTATTTGAATTATATACGTTTTTGTTTTATTCTCTTAGTTTTTTTTTTTTTAGCATATTGTTCATTAAACGAACAAGTGAGTGAATAAATAGTGCAAATTCATGTTCATATATGCGTGTATAAATATGAATATGTATGTGTTTATGACAATAATGACAATAACAAATATTGTTTTATATGTACAACAAATTATAACGAATAACTTAATATTTGCAATCGACATTATACTGCTGAAATAGCATTAAGAGTTGTTTATATATTTTTGCATTTCTGGAAAGGAATTTATTTGGAATTTATAACAATATGCGATTATAATTGGCATATTTTGTATTAAATGGCAGATAGTTTTTTAGTAAATGGTAGCATATAGCCCCGACTGTTTGCCAAACTATAGCAGCGACTAAATTCCAGAACATATGCTGAACTACAGTTTCAATAATTTACCAGACAATGGTATCGTCTATGTAAAAGCCTTTGTACTTGATTGTACGTCAGACTGTAGTCTCATTTATATGCTAACAAATCTGGACTATATACATTACTATATTATGGACTAAATAACACTCTTTTGAATCCCGACTTCTAACATATGCCGGGTTAAAGTAGCGAGTATATAACAGTCTATAGTTCCAAATATATACCAAACATTAGTCTCGATTGTATACCAGTCTGTAGTTTCGACTATATACTAGGCAATAGTCTTGACTTTATAACAGATATAAGACTCGATTATATACGAGATTATATATTAGACTATAGCCTCGACTGTATACCATATTATACACTCGACTTACAATACCACATTATTTTTACTACTATATACCAGCAGACTATATACCAAATACAATATGCAAGTTATCATCCAAATAAAATTTTCCTTTCCAACTACACTGAGGCATTTTCCTATAAACGCATATAATTTATTTGTCTATCTTTGTTGTTCTCAGCCAAAAGAAAAGTTGAACGGTACTTTTTTAAAGAAAACGCAATTTTTTCTTAGTCTTGTTGTTTACCTTATTCAAGCGATCAAATGTTCTTGGTACTATTTTATGTGAAATATTTCTGTAAATGAAGACGAGAAAATTGTCCAAAAAGCAACATAAAGAAAAAAATTCACACGAAAATGCATGAAATGGACAGAGGAGTGGGAAAAGGCAATTTTCTCTGACGAATAACGTTTCTGACTCATACTCATGTTATTAGCACGATTTGAGATCGAATCGATGTTCGGATGTCAAAGCTTAATTTCGGCAATGGTAGTGTTATGGTTGGGGGAACATTTTCTGCAGTTGGCAAAGCCAAAATTTCTTTTGTTCCAACAAAAATGAATGCCACTGGATGAAGATTGCATTTTCCAATTTTCAAAAAAAAACTTACCAAGTCAGGGCAAACATAAGTGGACTCATTATAAAGTCTTAGCAGACTTTTTTTGTGTGCATTCCTTGAGGAAAATTTCAGTATTTTTAACAATTGATTGACTTCTTTTGCCGCTGCTTCATATTGTTTGCACACCAAGAAATTTTTAGGAAATTCTGATGATTTTTTCCTAGTTTTTCTTTAACATACTCTCCAGTATCCACAGCTTGCTATTCGAAATCAGTTGTTACCCTTGTTAGACTCTGGCGGTCTTTTGCTCAAAACGATAGCATAATGACTTTAACAGAACTTAAACTAAAAACAAAACAAGTGTGGGTCGATATTGATCCCAATCTTCTTAAAAAACTAGTAGAATCAGAACTTATTTTTGAGGTGATCCACAACAAAGCATTAATCACCCATTATTTGTAATGTTTCTTAACTGATAAAGTTAAATACAAGTTATGTGCATTTATAGGACTATGCATCAGTGTATTTAAAATTGTTAAACTATATTTTTCATTTCCGTTTCTAAAGTTAATCCCTGTGTTTGCAATATAATTTTCTCTGTTTAGAGTAAATCATAAAATTAGGTCAACACAGTGACTGACTCTACTGACAATGACTTGGTGTTATTATTGTTCATTCATATAACAATTATTTTTTCTCTCTTTTGTATGTTCAGTGCTCCTTTGTCAGGGATTGTACTGAAAACTGTAATGTTAATATTTAGCAGTCAGAAAAATAATAGTGACGTTGTTGTGTTACACATTTTTCTAGGTTTTCATATGAGTATAACAAATGGATCATAATAAAAAATTATATCTATAAAAAAGGAAATCTTGATGTTATGCCTGTCTCATTGCCTGACTGCTGCTATTCAAGATAGTCAGCAGAATTTTAGCCTGGTGCTATACTACAGGTATGACATTAATACAATGTGAAATATCTCAATGATGCTTTACCCCTGTATGCGTGTAAATGTGGGTAGTATGTGTTTGTTAATAATTTATGCAATTGCAACAAACTAGATTAGCTGAAGACAACATGATTGTGCTTTAGCTAAACAACACTGAAAGAATTAATGGCTTAAAACGAACTCAGAGCACTTTCACTCGACATATAAATCAAAACTCAATTAAAGAAAAAATATCAAAATCCTTTACAATTCTCCTTCAGCTTCTTATAAAATTAATTTTCTTTCAGTGTATCTGCTCCGAGATGTATAACCAAACATTTTTATTACATCCTACATTACAGTAAGTGGCTCGGGTATTATGTGTTTGTGCTGATGTTTGTAACATACAATAAAAATGACGTTACACCCATCTTTAAGTATACCATTCGACTCATAATCATTTTCTGAGTCAATTTAACGACGGCCGTCTTTCTGTCCGGCTGGCTGTTCATGTAAATGTTGTTAACACTATACACCTTGCAATTTTTAAGATACCTTCATGAAATTTGCTGCAAAATTACTATTTTGGTCTAAGAACAAAGACTATTATTCGGTCCAATATTTCAAGTTCCTTCCATACAAAATGACCTCACGGTAAAAAGTTTTAAGCTCATCAAAATTCTAAATTAAAAAGCGATTTTAATGCAATTTGCCAGAAATAAGTCTTTTGATATTCTATGTCAAATTATCCATTGCTTCTCATAGGTCCCATACAAGCCCCCTACCTAATAGCATTTTCAAGAGCATTAAATTTATATACACGTTGGAATAAATATAATCAACAATCGAAGTTTCTCAATAATATACTTCACACTAGAGTGGATCGAAAAAAAAGCGATCCAAGAATGAAAGAAGAATGAAAATGCGATTTTTTTTGTTTTACCACACCCCAAACCCTATTTCTTTATTGTACATAGCGCCGCCATTCTAAGTCCGATCAGAACTTATTATTTATTGTTTTTCATAATTTGAAACCTGCTATATTCGGTCCTTTGATAGTTTTTGAATTCGACATCATATTTTAGTATTCACATCTGGCACTTTGAATCCTACGATTTATAACCAATATTGTGGTGTAGGATATAACATAGTCGGGCTTGACCGACTATGATATTATTATTCTTGTATTATAAATTAGCATTTTAATGAATTCATTTAAATGATGGTAAGGCAAAAAGCGCTTAAATTAACCATTTTACAAGGGTTGTAGTTTTTTGAGAACAAGATGATTCATATTTTTTCCTTTGTCTGTACAAAAACTCGAATTTCTCGTAAAATAAAAAAAAACAAAAACAAAAAAGTACAATTTAATTTTGAAAAGCTCTTAATTACTTGTAGCAGTCTGCTTGGAAAAATCTTCAACATTTTTAGGTATAGAAATCAACCACCAAGAAAAGTTCATTAATGCCGGATTTTTTTCTCATAACGTTAATTTAGAAGCTGAAGAGGTAAAAGTTGTGATTGTAAGTGTAGGAACAACTAAAATCAAAATGAATAATTACAGTTTAAAGAACATAAATTAGTATTTCGCTTTTATCCAGGTTGTTAATAGCAACAACATCTGAAAAAAAACTGGCAGTATCAGAGTGTTAAACATTTGGTGGAATTTAATTGAGAAATTTCCAAAAATAGTAAAAGAAAATTGTAATAAAGTTTTTAACGCAATTCTTAATTGGCCACTGAATCATATTGTTAACTACACGAAGAGAAAGAAACATAATTGACAGGCAACATATTATGATTAACAAACCATAATAATATTTTGGAAAGAACATGATTTTTATATTTAAGCATAGTATGGTTGTGTCACAAATGTAAAAAATATATATATTTATAACCAATAAAAATAGATAAGTTGGAATTTCTTGTATGTCATTTCATCGAAAATATTTTAAAACATATTGAGACAACCATATTATTGTTAGTTTATTGACAATAATTTTACTATAGCAACATAATTGTTATAAAAATAAAATTAGCCCAACAAACAACATGTTGGCGATAACAATATTTGTTATAACTGATTTTGAGTCTCTTAAAGATCTCGTGGGCATTTTTGGAGGAGTTGTTTAGATCAAATTCTTTTGATTTTAATGTTTTTAATCTTTGTATCATTATATCATTGTTTGGATTCCTTTACATCCAATTAAACCCCTTCTATTTCTCCAGTTTTCGGGATGTGTAGAAACCGTAATGATTTTTATACAATTTTTTTTCGATTCTTTTATGGTGTTTAACCTTTAGGATTTGCATATCCTTCATGATTTCGTGCCTCAGTCTCATTGAAAATTTACTTTCCCATTTCACGTCGATCTCTTTGTAATGTGACTTAGCACTTAAGCAAAATGAGCCATAGTTCGACTGCCAAACAAATTTGTCGATACCTAATTTAATACCTCCAGTCTTCATCAAAATTATATTGAGATCAAAATTTCGTGGTTTTACCCTTCACCATTAACTATGACTTCCGCTTCTTCCTCACTCATTTTCTAATACTGATAATAACCTCTTATTTCTTAATCTCTCGGAATACCCTGTAAGCAAAAAAAAGCTGACATATTTTAACGCAATATCTAGTCCATCTTTCAGTGTTTATAGAAATCTTAATCTCATTAAAAAAAATTTCTTCAGATCAATATGTCATTGCCCACATATAAATGCTGTATTATTAATTATGTACTAAACTAGATTATTGTCTGGACTATATGCCAGGCTTTAGTCTCGACCAGACTATATCTTTGACTATTTATAATACTAAAGTCTTGTCTATATCGGGTTATGGTCTTGATTATATATCAAACTATTAAATCGACTATATACTATACTATTGACTATATGGCAGATATTAATCTCGACTAAAACTTAGACTATTGTCTTCGCCATGTAATAATAGTGACGACTATATCATCTGATTATGGTCTTGATGTCTTCGTTAAAATGTTCTTTGTTTGTAGTTTCTCCTTTTGCCATTTATTATTTCAGCCCAGTCATAACGTTGTCTTCGAAACAGTTTTAACGTTGTCTGTTAACCAAATATCATCGCTCCCATACTTACCGCAATCATTACTTAATAATGATAATTCAAATGATAATTAGCTTTTCATTCTTAATCTCTTTGAATACGTAAAAGTAGCTACAGATCTTTCAGGACTTATGGAAAGCAAAAATTTAAAAATTTTATTATGATTATTCTTTCATTGTTTTCGCTAACATTTCCTTAAATCGAGAATTTGAATTATAATAAGCTCACATTTCTCAAGGCCTCGATATCTTTTCTATTCAATAACGTTTGTTGAGATCTAAATTACCATTAAAAAAAATATCTTCAAATCCTTCTGTTATTCCTTTACTACACATTTGAAGCATTGAGAAAAGCTTTAGAATACTTAGGACACGTTAATCCTTCTCCTAAATCTTGAGTTCACTTTACGACTTCACATTTACTATCTCAGCCGACTCCAAATGTTATCAAAAACCTAGATTTTTCTTGGTTTGTTATCCCTTTCTTTGCGCACTCATTACCTAATATCGATAATTAGCACTTATTTCTTAATCTCCCGGAATATCCTTCAGGCCTAATAGAAAACAACAATTCAAAAACTGTCTTTAAACACTACGTACATAGCATTTCTCAAGCCCTTGATTTCTTTTCTATTCTTAAGCGTTAAGAAAAAATTTAAATGCCTCTTAAAAAATTGTCCTTAGATCCTTCCGTCATCCATACACACACATTCTCTAATAACGAATATTTAGTTGGCTTTATATGGCATCCCAGTCAAAAATTTGTTGTTCAAACAAAAAATAAAAATTTACTATATCAGCCCAGTCAAGAAGTTTCCTGACAACTGATCTCTTACATATTCTGAATAATCCGAAGTTATACGTTTTCAAAAATAATGTCGTATGTTTAAAGAGCTTTACGCGAAAATTTTTGTGGCTTTAACGCAGATTGAATTCTATCTCTAGTTAAGCACCATTTATAGATTCGCAAATCTATGTAAACTTAAATCCTAAAAATTCACCTTTCAATCACCGTTTTAGAATCAAGTTAATAAATTCTTTATAAAAACTAACTCTAATCTCTGTCATTCACCCTAAAAATAATCTCGAATATAAATATATTTCTCTCTATTTGATGTGCAGATCAACATTTCCTATTACAAAGAGTAAATTGTCTCATTTTACACTTCTTCTACAAATGAAAAAAAATCAAATTTCTGTAATTTAATTTTAACTTGGCATTTCCTGCGGACTAAAGATTTACGTAAACAAAGCAAAAGGGAGATTATTACTATATTTTGTGTATATAGAATTGATGTTTGAAAAAACATATATATTCTATATCTGTAGTAATAATCATTTTCTGTCTAATAACCTTTTGGCATTTAATAGACATGTCTGCAGTTATTCGGGAAACAAAATCAAATTGAAAAAAAGGAGTTCAACATAAAATTGTTTATAGAACTGAAGGAAAACTAAATAATAGAAGAAGAAGAAAATAAAGGAAAGCAAATCAAAAAAAGTACTCATAGAAATGTAGTTTAAAAATTTAAACCCAAAGGGTTTGAATGTCTGAGGTATTTCAAATATTGTTTTTTTGTTTTTGTTTTTGTTTATCAAATACTCATACATCTGTAAAATAGAGAGAAAAAAACGAATACAATTTGTAATAAAGAAAAAATAAGCAGGGGAGTGAGACAGAAAAATATGTAACGTATGATTTAAAACATACTTCTAAGCAACTCATATTAGTTGCCTGAAGATGAACCTTTTTTAAGTACTAACAAAGTGCACAATGGGGCAGAATAGAGTTTTTGGAAATAAAATAAATGTTTGGAATAAATGTTCATCTAACATAACTGACATAATAATATCGGACTTTACTATTAATTATAGGAATTATTTTTTTCACGATAACAATTTTTTAGAGATTTATGTACTTTAAAGTGATTTTCTGAATAGTGTCCTATAAAGTGTCCATGAGAACAGGATCCACATATGTTTGGACTTATAAAAAGCTTTCTTGAGCTAAATTGTATTAAAATATTGATAAATTTAGAGCTTTTATCAACTAAAAGTCCATTTTAAAGAAAGAATTTCTTTGAGAGGTATGAGATATAAATGATCGCTCATCACAAATTTCAGTAGGATTCCTTCTTGTGTCGTAATATATATAATATATATACGAACCTCCATCAAAATGTCTTCAAAATTGCGACCTGTACTTGTACATATAATTTACACAGAGAGTCAACCAGACAACCATTCTTAAGGGTGAATGTTGGGCGTTATTGCTGAATGTTACAAATGCTTTTACCAGTTCTAGTTGAATTTATTGAGCAAACGTAACCCATGGAGTTCTCAACAAATTCATATGAATTTTTATATTATCAATTGGTCGAAATCGGAAAAAAGAAATTTGTTATTTTAATATTGATATTGATATACAAAATTTACTCAATTCAGTAACAAAAGTGGTTTGACTAATAAAAATGTGGCAGGAAGTCAAAATGACTGCTTTTGGGAAATATAGATATAACACAACTGTCTATAACTGAAATGGAAGTGAAGGATGTAACCACTATTTTTAATAAAATATATTGTATCAAAAGTTAAATTTCGAAATTAAATTCATACTTCTATTTTCAATTAAAATTAAAAAGAAGTCAAAATGACTTGCTTAGGCAATCTAGTGTCAAAGAAACAGCTACTAAGTTTCCTTGTCCCAAATTAAAAGACCTTGGACTTACTAATGCAAAAACGTGCTGCAATATCTAGTCACCGCTGTAGATGTAACCACCTAAAAAATAACATCACTGAAATAACTATTAAATCACATATGGAAGTTCCTAAATTTTTGATTAGAACCAAACAAAAAGTTCATTTATATTTGGAATTTTGTAATATAAATTAAATAAATAACAATTATATGAAAAAAAATATGCGTTCATATTTTCTCTATCTCATTCCTTTCTATTTATTTTTATTTTTTTTCATCTTGTACAAAATGATGAACTTTGCAGCCACAAATGAACTCAATATAAAACACCACCAAATCATCATCATCATCACCATCAGCAGCATCAGTTGTTCCAACTAAGAAAAATTGAAAAAGGGAAGAAACAAATTTGCAAGCCAAGTGAAAAATAAAAATATCAGCGAAACGATATAGAAAAAATAATATTTAGAAGAAGGAAAAAAAGTAATAAATAAATCCAACAAGAAATAATCGCATTACCATTCCAATGGATGTTTGGAAAAAAAAAGAAAGAACTAAAATGGACAGACATAAATACTCTCACATACATTTGTAAAAGTCAGATAAACAAATATAGACATAGATATGAGAGATAAACAGAAAAAGTGAAATAAACAAAAACAGATAAATTAACATAAAGATGATACAAAGAGTGACGAAAAATAATTCAAACAAATTTATCAATGAAATGAAAATTATGAGAAAGTAGATGAAAAGATCGTTTCAAATAGTGATTTTTCCTAAAGTTCGGATTAATCTTTGATTAAATTAAAAAAATTAAAAAAAAAAAAACAAATTTATTTCAGATGTATATATAATTGTTTTTGTATTAGAGAATTCAAAATTTCTAAAATTGAGTAGGAATTGCCCAAAACCAAAATCCCCTAAACCTGTTTGACATTTTTCATTCAAATTGATCTCCTTGTCGTTATGTGGGCCATATAGCAGAAAGTATTTTTGAGATGTTTTCCTTACACAGTAATATAACTGAGATAACTTAAATTAGGAGTCAACTTTGACTCCTAAATTCTGATTTGAAACCTGAATTTAAAAAAAAAAAAAAATTAACTAATTTTGAAATGAAACTATGGTGTGGGTGTTTGCCAGAACACTAATTCAAAGTTTTTTCTGTCATATAATTTTCTTTGTCGATTTAAATAAAATATTAGCATCCGAGAAGTTCAACTTTGGAGAGCCCCCCACTATAGCCTATCCAGCTAAGGGCCTGTACTCCAAAAATAAAGTCGAGAACATAGTAGTGTTAACCACTTGAAATTTTATGAAGACATCTAAAGCATCCCAGGTTATGACAAAAAATACCCTCATAATTCTTCATATATAAAACATAAATGAAAGCTAAATTCAGCTGTGCCGAATTTTAAATATTCTCCACCACTTACATTAGAAAGCATTCAAGTGAGTTGAAAACAGTTTCATAAAAAAATGAAGTGAAATATGGTATTGGTCCATATTATATATAAAAGACAATTATAGAAACAATTGTGCCGAATTTCAATACAGTTGTTTTTATTTAAGTTTTATAACATTAAAACTCGATTCCTAGAAGGAGCCTTAAATGGGAGTTATAGCTAAATATGGACCGATATTCATCAAATTAATAACATATATTTAAGACCAAAAAATTATTGCATAATTGTAGAGTTGATCCACATTTAAGAGTTTTATAAGCTTAAAATAATATTCCAGGACGAGGATTTATATGGAAGCTAGGTCGAATAAAGGTTCCAGTACTATCTATTTCATCTGGTTCATTTCTATATCAAAATAAATTTATGAAAAATATCTTTAAAATTGCGACTGCTTATAGCGTGTATCAAAATAAATATTCTATGCTTGAGAATGTGTCCTATCGACAGACAGATAGACAGATAGCTATATCTGTCTAATTGACTGCACATGGAATGACAAAGTTATTATGTACGTAATGTGCGAAAAATGTCAACAAAGAAAGCGCAGAGGAGGGCCAGATTTTACCTCCTTAAGAAATAGAGAAAATTAATAATTAGCAAAGTTCCACACCACAACATTCAAACATAGATGACGTTATTATATTCAACAAAAGACACGTAACTGCAAAATTCTAGAACTTTGGATCTGCTGTTCAATCACCTACTCAGGAGGAATTCTAATCCAAAAACTTATATAATACTTAACAATAAAAAACACCAGCAGTACCCTTATAAATTGGTTCCATATTCAAAATTTGTAGAATTATTTCCAAAAAAATCGTTTTGTGTCTTTGCGATCCAAGCAACAGCCATTTTCTATGTACATCTTTAATTTTTACTTTTCACATTCCTTAGCTTCGCCTTTTGACACATTGAACCTGAGAAGAATTTTTTACGAATTCCCAAAACCCGACTCTATAGTTTGCGCAAAATTCTAAGTGTGATAGTTTATCGCAATTGTCATCACTCTAATATTACAGATGATACTTTTTAAATGGACCTTATATTTATACGGATGGACGATTTTCTAGAGTATCAAACTGCGCCATCTAGATTATTAAAAGTTTGAAGAGATTAGACATTTCCCCTTGCCGCCACTAATAAAACCAATTCATCTCTGCCAAGAATCATTCCAATACCAATTTCTATTTTATGGTCAAATCTATTTCTCACACTTAATTTGTGCCTTGTAAACTTTTAAAAACAAGAGATTTACAAACAAGCAAACAAATCGAAATGCCGACAGAAACAACAACAATGAAAATAACAACAAAAATGTTGATGATGAGTTTAATATTTATGTGCAAATAAACAAATTGTAAATTGGAATCAACAACAACAAAAACAACAGAACTTAAACAAACGCACAAAGAGAGTGAAATATCACAAATTGTGCTGCATTCCAGTATGTGTGTAGCAGCCAAACAAATAAACAAACAAACAGATGGATTGGACTCTGACAGACAAACGTATAAATATGGCTAAACAAATTTGGAAGGCATGTGCAGCAGAAAAAATGTATTTATATTTCTAAATTTCAGAGGGAAAAGTAATTAAATAATTTTGTCAAGGGCCTTTTAAGAGTGAGAAAATTTAAAGGGTTTTGAAGTATTTCATGGTTGGGCATGAAACAAAATATCGTTCACTTTGGTCCCTACAACCACAGTGACGAACAGATAGGAAAACATGCATCGCAAATGTCAGTTAAAAAAGCAATAAAAGTTAGGAAATAAATAAAACTGTCTTGCAGTACAGTATAGATTGTCGCACTTAGGTGCGGGTCGTTCAATTTATAATAAATATAGTTCTCTGTATTTTCCCAGCGACATCAATAAAAAATACTTCACACTTAAGAGCACTATTTCGGGTTCTAGCACTTTATAACAAACAGCGCCATCCTTATTTCTCAAACTACATAAGAGAACTTCCCTAAACCTTTACAATACTTCTTGTTGTTTTTAAAACTCATGTTCTACATCCTGTTAGTAGATTCCATAAACTAAGTCTTAGAAAACATTCAATTGAAACACAAATAATATTTCATACATTAATTCCTTTGTCATTACCATATTATGAAGTACACTCAATCGGATCTTAATCTGAACATTTAACAAAGTCCGGAGTGATATCCGAGTTTTGAACTTATCATTACATGGTTTGAAAGTTTTCCCCGAAAGCCAAAATCCTACGCAAATAAACCTCCTTTTGCATTGTAACATCTGTCAAGATACCACTAGACCCTCACAATCACCGATCGATTTTTCTTGAACTAGAATTATTTTTGATGATCCCCGATTTTCTTCTGAGAATGCACGTTTTTATTGCAGCTCTAGTAAAGATATTTGGCCACTTTTCACTTTTATTGGCTTGATTATAGCAACATTAGTCTATTTATATGTTAATAACCGTTTTCCAGACTCTGATCTCTGATCTCATATGATCGACCTTTTTTTCGATACAAGTAAATTAATTTTGATGAGCTGAGTATTTTTTTTAATTCCTACAACTTAGATTCCTTAAAATGTCGATATTTTTGTCATTTTAATTTTAAGGCGTTTATTTCAATATATTTTCGTTGCGATAGATCTTTTAACATAAATGTGATTTGAATGTATCCACATTTGCACGCCACTTTAAAATGCACAGTGGGACAAATTGGAATATTTTGGAAATAAATTTTAATCGGCTGAATAAATATGCATGAAATTTAACATATTTATACTAAGACCTCAAAAGGAGGTACTACGGACAATCAATATTTTTAAAACGAGGACCAAATTATTGTTTCTCATTTAATTCTAAAATTATTTTATAACCATATTGCCCTTAATGAGACCCTTAAATTATATTCCCTCATGTAAATTGTATGTTAATGCATCCTGACTATTTAAAGATTTATTGAATTATTGACCGATCCTCGTATAATTTTGCATATATTTTTGCTTATATTTATCTTGATTTGAAGAGTTATTGTTACAATACCAAAATATATATGGGATTTTTGCTTTTAAAAGTGATATTTGGAAGGGGTTTTATATGGAACCTATAAGAAATAAAGTGCCGACCCTCGTATATTTTAGCACATCGTTGTAGAATATTATAAGACTTGCATGTGCCAAATTTCATTTAAATATTTAGGATTTGTATGACTTTAAAACCCTATTTCGGGAGGAACATTTGAATGGGAGGTACTTGAAATATTAAACAGCCAATTTAATAGGCTTCGACCGAAGGCCGAAGTAATTATATATACCAAATTTCATTGAGATATCTCAAAGAATTGCGACTTGTTGACTGCTGACAACGTTTTCATACACAGCCAGCCGGACAGACACACAGACAGACGGATGGACATCGTTAAATCGACTCGGAAACACCTACAATAGTTTGAGCTGAGTAATTTCAAGTTAAAATGAGCTAAATAATTTCAATCAAATCACACACTTAATTCGAATGCCTCCAAACCAATTTTCATGCAAATCTGAAAATCATTGAGAGGCTTTTCTTAAGGCCCCTTTATTGAAACCGATTTCTTCAAAGAATGTTTTGTTTATATGTTTATAATACTTTTATTTATTCTATAAATATAAGAATGTAATAATAATTCTCATAATGTGATCATTTGTTTTTTATCTTAAGAACAAACGAATAAGAAAAATCAAAAAGAAAAAGAAAAGAAAAATTAAAATCGAATATAAAAAAGAAGTAAAAAATTGAAAGAAGACAACAGCACTTTAACGAGTGTCTGCAATATGTCGTTCAGCATTGTTGTAATAATTACAAACACAAACATAACGCACACACACTTGTTTAAGTGTATAAAAGTGAATGATAAAAGAAATAGAAATCCAAAGAAATCAGAAAATATAAAAGGAAAAAGGAAGGAAAATAAAAGGTTTTTTGTTTTGAGCACAAAATATAAAGAACTGAATGAATCCGAATCCAATTCTTTGATAAAACAGGGAACAAATCGGGAATTTGCAAAATATCTGTGCAAAAAGAACTACTAAAATTTTTATGGTGAAACGATTAAATATTTTGAAAATTCGATGACATGATTCTTCTTAAAGTTCTGTCCATTCATAATTGTATTGTTGTTAGATCAAACGGATCTATAATCTATTAACTCGTTTACGTAATCATCTAATACACGACGTAACTATTTATCGATATCTTGTTTATACGTATAAAATAAATTGCAATTTTACATGAACACAAACAAAATTATTTTTTTTCCGAACCTTTAATCCATTTCCCCATATGTATAAAGATACTTAAGTACACAAGACTGACGCTTATATGTTCATGACGTAATAGCTTGCGTAGTTAGTTAAGTTATTGCAAAGTTAAATGTCATAATTTCATAAATACATAATTTTGAATTTTAAAAGAGATGTCAATTAACAAAACTGAAAATTGACAAAGCATATAGAGCAATGGGTCAACGTAAGAGGTATTTCTTAATTAATCGTTAAAAACGTTTAAATTCCTAATTTATATTAGTTGGCAGTTAGAAACGTAATAAAAAATCTACTTTGATTTAGTGACTCACGATTCCTCCTTAAAAAATATTTGCAGATTTACTTTCAACATAACAGTGATTAAATTTTCCGAAACATTTACCCATCTATGTCGACTTTAATATGCCCATGACGTAATGGCTTGAATAGCGGAACTAGGGTAACATAATCTTTAATCAAAAATGGAGTTATTTCTTAAATATTTTTCTTTAGAAACACAATTCCTACCATGTGTAGAATGAATCTATGGAGCACTGTTAGCAAGCTATGAAAGTGGTATTCCTGAATTGTACAGTTAATCGTTAAAAAATCATTTGAAAGTATCTTATTTATTTTGTTTATTTCTCTTGTAGAATTTGGGCGTGGTCTTTCAAAAGATGACATGTATTCTCTCCGTATATAAAGGTCCTATTACATTTCAAGGATATAAGAAGAAAGTACTGAACATTTTTTAAATTTTTAAATAAAAAAATTGAACTTTGGATATATAACATGCGTAGAGGTGACAGGCATTCTCACCTATAGGGAAACAGGTAAGACTATATTCATTGAAACGAGGTTAGAGGTATTTACAGAGTTTTGGGCCTCTGTGGCAAAAAAAAAGGGGATTGGAATTAAGTCTTATTTTCGATGAAAAATTACAGTTATAGAGGCTTTTTACATTCCAAGCTAAGAGATCCTAGCAGAAAATGGACTATTGTAAGCAAATGAAAACTTAGTTTGCATTCACATCAAAGCAATTGTGCTGAATTTTGGATGGAATTATTACACACTTAAGAGCTTTATCGGATTAAAACTTTTCCTGTAGAGGACCCAATGTGGCACCTTTAATCAAATATGCAGAAATATTTGTTCAATTAATAATATTTATATGCTTAAAGTGGTAGTCCTTATATTGGAGCTACGTCAACAACAACTCCAAATTTTGTTTTTTCTCTTGTAATAAAATAAATATGTGTTGAAAAATTAAGAAAAAAGTTTCTCAAATTGCGATTATTTATTATGCACCGATATTCCAATCATTCGATTTTGATGAGAGTTGGCATGATGATATTGTACTGTGCGAAAACGGAGAGTTGACACATTTTTTCTACTTATGGGGAATAGAAAAAAAAGGTCCATACTTTCAAGAAATTTAAGTAAAATTTTTGAATGATATTTTCATATATATTTTTTTAGTTTTAAAATCTCATTCTTGTATATATATAGAATATGTAGGAGAGAGATGCTTGAAGGACATAGCAAACTTTGGACAAATGGAGAGTTGGTAGCTATTCCGACCTGGGAAGCAGAGACAAGGTTCTACTTTTTAAAGAATTTATGCAGAGTTACTTAAATATCCTTAAAATTCTAAACATTAACTTTAAGTATATAATGAGAGGTCGTTGAGTCACTGTGCCCAAACGCAGAGTACGTAAGCATGTCTAGCGCAAGGAAAATAAAGAAAATGTACTTTTATTAAAAAACTGTTATCAGACATTTTTTCAATTTCATTACCAAATAAAATTTATTAGTAAATTTTCAGAAAGAATGAGAAAATATAAAAAACATTTTTTTAAACTTCGAGTTTTATCTTATGAGTGTTTCAGTAATATTTTTTTTATTGAATAAATTTAATAATGTAAAATACATATTGATGACATTATTTTACAACGTACTTCTATTTATTTTATGGATGTTCTTATCTTGAGGTTTTTTTCTTATTCTTAAACTCATTAAATCATCCATATGTCGCATTTATTTTTTAATGCACAGAAAGAAAAAAAAACAATAAAGTCTAAGTTGTTGACTAGGCCGACTATATAACACGGTATAAGATTGGAATGCTTATTCTAGAAGATGAAATATGCACTACAATTTATCAAAATATGCTTAAATTGTAAAATAGATGACAGACAGTCGGACGGACACACAACCAAAAGGACGAATAGATAATTAGACAGATGGACAGACAACCAGATTGTCTCAAAATCTGTAAGATTCAGATAGAAGGTGGTCTATTATTCCTATGTGCTACAAACCTAACCAAAAATCCATTATACCTCTAAGTGAGTGTAGGGTGAAAAATATTACAAAAGATACAAATGAAGAATATGAATATGTAAATCCAATCATATTTTTTTTTGGTGCGTACATTTTTCAATACATCTAGATTCTTCTCTCTCTCACACTCTCTTTTCACTTAAACGTCAATTCAAGCATATAAATGTCTAAATTTTATTTCATTTCATTTTTAACACATCGAAAGGAGAAAAAACGCGAAATGGTTTATTGAATATTCAAAAAGAATCTAAAAAATGCAGAGTTCAACACAAAGCCAACTAACAAATACACACAGCAAGGGATATACACATAGATATACACTTATGCACATGTGTCATCTTGAGCTGTAGATGAATGTTTGAGGACACGAGTTGAAGAATATGAGTTTTTTTTATTTTGTATGGAATGTGTGAACATATTTCAATAAAATTTTTATATACAAATTTTATTTACATTTTAAAATTTTTTAACAGTATTTTTACCCTACAACAGTAAAAATGCTTTTAACTTTATGTTATTATTTGTAACATACATTTCAATGAAAATGCAAAATGCTGTTGTGATCATATCTCGATTTAAGATTATGGTGAGATTGTGTCCAAAATTTTCGTATAAATAGGGAGTTGGAAAAAATCTTAACATACATATATGTTATCGAAAATTAAAACACTTAGAGTTTTAATTTTTTTATCTGATCGACACCACTTGGATGGAATTTTGAACCTCTTTTCCGGAAACCTTTTTCATTAACGTTTTTATAGTTATTTCGGTCTCAGATCTTTTTGGTGCTCTTTAATTTCTTTTTAACAAAAGCGAAATATCTCTCCACTTGCCTTAGCTCTGTGCTGTTTGGAGGAATTTGCCTCCCTTGGCACAAATACCACACTTTTGTCCCTATACAATTCAAGGGCTTGTTTACCACAGTAAAAGGATTCCAAGTTAGGCCAAACATGCGTGAAAACATTATGAAACCTTATGCATATAAACATTCCATAATGTAAATATTGGTATTAATAGAATCCGTTGTAACAAGTGATTGGCTTCTTTTGCCGCAACTGCACATATTTTGTCATATTAAGATTTTTTGGCGTATTTTGACTGCTTTTGGTTCCTAAACGTTTAATCCACTTTAACACGAGCATCAGAAACAAAAAATAGCACTTTAAATCGAAATTTTCGCAACTGAAGTTTTCATATCTCCACAGTGATTAATGTTGTTATCTGGTCATTCCTAACCGACTTTTGCATTCTCACTTACTTTTTTTCCATTTTTCATTATTTCAATCAAATTTTTTATTTTATTTTAGACTTCATCTCTGTTTATGAAAGATTTGTAAACAAAATTTTATATTTTGAACTTTTAGAACTTAGAACTGAAATTTTGAAACATGAATAAGAATTGTGTATGTGTTTGTGTAATAAACAAAAATGGAGAAACATTTGCATGAATTGATTTTTAAGATTAAAAAATGTTTGTTAGTTTTTATTGTTGGTTCCATACTAACACATACAATTCTTTGTTATTATGTAAATATTGAAATATGAATAATTTTTTATGTGATGAAATTAAGAGGAGATCCTTCTATACGAGTAAAAGAAGAATACAATTCCTCATTCAAAGTAAATTTAGTTACAAATATTCTTTAACTCTTTAAAGTCTAAGTTGAAAATACCTGCAAGCATCACAGCATTATCTGTTCGTATATATCCGATCTAGATTTTTCAAGTAGAATATCTTTAAAAAGAAGAGATAGAAGTGCTACATCACTACTATTGAATAAAATAAAATCTACTTAAATTTACACAGAAAGAATTTTTCATTTATTGAATCCAAATTTCATTTTACATAGCACAGTGTGGTCGAATCGATTTCACAACTTTTAAATCGTTAAAGTTATCTTAATGCTACCATTTCACCTTTTAAAAAAATGCCAAAACTTAATTTAGACAAAAAACTTTGAATATAGATCGCCTTTGAATATCCCTATGAATTTTTTACAGATTTTTTTTTGTTTCAAAGATTTTCAAATCAAAAAAAATTTAATCTTTAACCTTTTTTAATGAGCGGGCCTAATATTGGTACATTCTTAAAAATGTCTCATAACTATAGAAAAACATATATGAACATATAAAGTTAAGTTATATTAATCGCCAGTTAAAAATTTGAAAGGAATTTTTTTACAAGAAGCTGGCATAATTTATACACTGATATTACAATTTTTTTAGTCTGAACTTTTAATCATTTTTACTGTTTTATAAAGAAATCTTAACGAAAATTTATGTAAACTTAACTCAGACGAATAGAGCTCACAGGCCCTTTCCAATTTAAGCAATTTAATTTTTTTAAATTCTCAAGACCACTTTTGTGGAATCATATTTTAATTATCCTTGATAAGGATTGAGGTCAACATGATCTTACAGGCGCTTTTTATTAATATGTTTATCCCAAGTTACCTTTTTAAAATATCAAACTAATGAACATATTGTTAAACTGATTAAAATGTGTGATCAGGAAATGTGTGTACTAAAATTATTAAATATTTTCAATAAAATCCAACTTGGCCCTTCAAAAAAGTTTCTAATGTTTTCAAACAGTACCAAGAGATATTGTCCGTTGATAGAAAGTCTGATTTTAGGTAGAGGGAATGATCGATATGATGTTTATGATGTCTAGAAATAGAAAGGATTTGCAAAAGAGCTTCTAATACAATCGATAGGAAAGCAGATCGGTTAGCTCAGTGCTCAGACTATTTGGTACGAAAAATAAAAGCTTTATAAGGTTCACAATTAAGGCTAAAAAACAGAGCACGAAAATTGAATTCAAGTTTTCAAACAAAAAATAAATATTTCGCAACTTCCTGGTTAAAAAATTTATGTTGGTGGTACTCCAGAGAATTTGGATGAAACGCTTATTACCAAAAAGCAATCAAAATTTCCAAAAATTTTATTGGTTTGTTTGCAATATGTTGGAGCAGCAGTAAAAGAAGCCAATCGTTTGTTAAAACTGGTTCTATAAGTACGGAAATTTACATAAGACTTTAATATTTCAGATCTACTTAAAAGAAAATTTTAACAAATTTCGATTTTGAGAGACTGTGTTTAGTAGTGAATGGTAAAAAAATGAGTAAACGATTAACCATACCCTATAATCAATATTTTAATCGAATAAAATGATCGGAAAAATTAAACAAAAAATTTAAATACAAATTTATTTTTATTATTTTTTTTTTCTAAGAAATAAAATTTTTCGATTAATCGACGACTAAGAATCGATTTAAATATAAAGTTGCTGTATACTATTGTTTTTTTACTTCATTTTCAACCATAATTGAAATTGATTCTCCAATAAGGAATACTTTTTTCAAAATTAATCCATTCGATTAATCGACTCAATTACACGAAACTTGAGCTGCTTGAACAAAAAATTCGTAAATTTATTTCTGAGTTTTTTCCCTCACTAATACTAATAAAAATAAAATATTAAATTCTTAAAATATTAAATCTCTTCATAAAAAATCGATTAATAGTGTTCAATTAAATTCAATAATAAAATTCCCGAAAGTAATCGTAAAAAACGATTCAAATCGATTAACGAATTTAAACACCACACAGAAAGTAATAAAATAATTTTCTGAACGAAAAAAAGAGCAGTCATAATGACTTCCTTCTAACATTCAATTTATTACTCTAAAAACCTGTCACTTTACCTTGTGGTCCAAAGATTCTATATTTAAAGTTCAATAAACTTACCTTATAAACATCACCATAAGTACCGGAACCAATTTTCTGTATGAGCTCATATTCATCTTGTGGATTACGACGTGATATATCCGAACTCAAAAGATTTGCATTATGATGAGCCATTTTTGTTGTTGTTTTTTAATTATTGTAAACTTTAAATTGTTGTTAATTATTTAAAGATGACGAAGAAAACGACATACGACACAAAGAATTTTTTTATTGTTTTAGTTTTTCTTCGTTTTTAACTGCAGTTAAATGAAAAAAAAACACTCACACACATACACACGCACAAATGCAAACACAAAAAAATTTTTTGTCTTAGAATTTGCTTTTTTTTTATTCGTTGTTAAATTTATTTTTCTTTAAACAAATAATTATTGTTTTTCTTGTTGTTGCTGTTGTTATTATTGTTGTGAAGGAAAAAAGATACACTTTTTGTTAGAACAACAATACAACAAATATGGTAAATGACACTAAATAAACAAAAGAGAAAAATTTACTAAAAATTTGTTAAAACACTGGAAAAACAAATGTAAAAAGCCGGGTTAACAACAATTATTTTTTTAGAAAACACTTAAAGGGAAACAACTTTTTAGGAAAAGTGCATTAAATAAAAAATATTATCAAACTCAAGGTTGCCAGAAAAATTGTGTCTCATATCCCCAACTATAAGTTCGTATCCCATGAAAAATCTCCATTTTTTACTTAAAATCCCCATCGTTCGTCTGTCATTTTTTAGTAGTTGTAATTGTCCTAAAATTTAGTAAATTTATTTTGGATATTTTAACCGATATATTTAACATTGAATATTGAAATTTTTAATAGTGCATAACTCTCAAAACTTTAAAACATTCTTTAAAATTTGGCTGTTTTTGTAATAAAATATTAATAATTATAATTAATGATAAATTTTGAATAGAGCACAGAGGAGTGATTTCCATTTCCAAACGAAATTTTCTTATAAAGTATATACCTAGAACTGTTCGAGAAAATTTTTGAAGCCTTTATAACATAATTATTCGAAAAAATTTTGGAGACGTAGGAGTTATATTCCTCTTACATACCATATTTTAATATTGCATACCTAAAAAACTATTACAGAAAAGTTTTAGAAAATTTTGAATTGTGTGAAATGATTCGGCATTACTGAATATAGAATTCTGCAATGACTACCAAGTCACAATATGTTACATTCGTAAAGCCTGTGTTGTCAATGTTAAGAAAGATATTAAAACAAAAAAGCAATTATCACTGTTAATATTATTAATTCTGTACAAAAAATTCTCAAAATTAATGAAATCCGCAAATCCCTCTACACGAAATTCTGTTCCTAAATATCTTCTAAAATCCCCACATCTGGCGACACTGATTAAACGAAGGAAAAAAACACTTTAAATTTGCACTCTTTAAGGGAGAAACACCCACAATCACTTATATTTCTCTATTATTGTTATTGTTATTGTTTTCCAGTAATATTCAAAAAATTCTTGAGTGGCATTAAACAGGATTCTCCTCTAACATGTGTGTATGTTTGTGTAGGCACTACAGTTATTTGCGGGGGTTAAAGAGCACACAAAACAGCTGAGTGTTAAGAATTTCTCTTTATAATGTTTTTCTGATAGTTGTTATTGTTTTTATTAGTTGTTTTTTTACACATTTTTGTTGTTTTGATAAAAAAGGTTGCATAATTTTTAATTTATTTATTTTTTTAAATTTATATATTTTTTTAAATTTATCAAAATTTTAATTTTTATATTTTGTCTGTGTTTTCTTTTTTGTTTATTTTTGTATTTTTACTTATAATTTGAGAAGTATTTTTTAATGCTCTTTTTTGTTTTAGATTCTCCTTTCTCTTGGACAAGTGGTTGTTAGCAAAAATTGTTGTTATTTTTCTTAATTTGTTTAATATTTAATTTTATTATAGTTGTTGTTTTATTTACGTTTTCTTTCTAAGGCGTCGTCTCTTTGTTGTTGCTTTTAAAACACGCCAAAAAAAAACAGAAGATTTTAATTTTTTATCTTTATTTTTTTTAATTCATATTTTTTTACGTTTTCTTACTATTTTTGGCTTTTAATTAAAACAGGCAAAACAAGTGGCCATAATTTTTTTTATTTGTTGTTTTTATCTTTATTATTTTTTTCATTTGCTTTTTATTTTTCTTTACAAAAAAAGCTTCTCTAGGTTTTTTGTTATTTCTTTATTTCTTTCTTTTTTATATTTGCCTTGACACTTCTCTTTAGAATATAGAATATAATAGAAAATTTAATTAAAGTTGTTTTCTTAAATAATAGAAAATTTAAATGTGGCAAATATTTTTTTATTTAATAAAAAGGGGGTTAAACCTGGGGCGTGCGTGTCTAAAAAATTAAACAAAGTGGACACGCCAACCCAAGCACTCAAACACTCTTACACAAACTCTTCATATAAATTGTATTAATAAATTCTGTGCTTTTTCTGATTTATTTTCTCTTTTTATATTAATTATTTTTTCTAAAACACTTTATTCTGCTGCTCTTTTTTATTATTTTTTTAATTTTTATTAAATTTTCTTTAAAATTTGTTTAAATTTTCTAAGCAAACGTACCACCGAATTTATTAGCAGCAGCAAAAACAACACACACACTCACGACAAAATAAATAACAAGGGCGACGTCAACTCCAAAAAAAATATATAATGAACAAAAAAATTTTTCTTTTCTCATTAAAAATCACACTCTTTCTTACAAACTTCTTTGAAAACAAAACTCTTTAATTTTTTTTTCTTTCACTTTTATCACTCTCACTCTTTATTGCAATAAAAACATTTTTTCCAAATCTATTTAAATTCTAATAATCAATTTTTTTAATTTCTTTGACAGCATTTTTCTATTTATTCCAATTAAAAAATAAAAATTTCAATCAACTACGTTTTTTTTTTTTGTTGTCTGTCGTCGTAGTCGTGCGAAACCCAGACGCGAACGTCTCGAAATTTTGACAGCAAATGAGAAAACAACAAGCTCTCAGCATTGTATAAAAAGGTAGTAAAACAATAAGAAAAACAATGTTTATGCCTTTTTTTGAAAAACAACAACAAAGTTAAAAATAATACAAAATAAATTATAAAATAACGAAAGGGATTAGAAAAGTAGTTGTCATAAAAATAATGGTATTAACGAAGCTTAAATTGTTTGTGTTGTTTATGAAAAAACATTAAATTAAAATTTTTTAAAAATAAATGCCGCAAATGTCCAACTGTGCACACATGTTAAATGCCACAGAGGAGTATGTTCAGTAGGGGTCTAGAGTTGCCATGTGTAAATTATTTAGAAATCAAAGATGTGTTGTTTTTAAAATCGCTTTTACCTCTTTTCTCTTTATTACCCACATCCCATTTGAAAATACAGAACAAAACATATAAATAATGGAATCGATTCGCAAAACCAGCTGTGTGCCTTTAAAAAAATTTCCTCATAGAAAATCTTTTGCCGCCAATAACAAAATAATAAAGTCAGACAATAAAAGAGTACTCAGCCAAGACAGAAACCACAGAAAGAATCCTAACAAATCAATATTTTTCGAGTACTTTCTTTTAATAAATTTCACCAGATAAAGAAATTATTTATTACTCCTTAACTTAGGCTACGCTTTTGATCAGAAATGGTAAAAGAGATGCATTATCAATGTCACGTCACATACGATTACAAGTACCCAACGGGCATTTCGTGTATTTAGTATTAATTAAAGTTTTGAAATTAGTTTCAAAACATATTCTGGCAATTTAAACATATATATCCGCGTTAACCCTAATTTAATATCTAATTTTATCTTTTTGTATTTAATAAGCGAATTTAAATAGAAAATACAAGTTGTTACAGATTTAACTAATTATTTTGTTAAATTTCGTTAAAATTTAAATTTTGAATTAGAGCCACTGCAAAGCTTAAGAAGAAACATACACACCATTTAAAAGAAATTGGTAGTCGTTCCACAAAAAAGGGTATAGAGGAAATTTGTACTGCAAATTTCCTTTCAATGCTTTTAATCCAAAATTATTGTGTAAAAACGGCCCATATAAATATGTTATTCAGGTTTGTACCCCTGCTAATATTATTGTATATAAAACTGTTTTGGATAACACAGTATAAAAAGATAAGGCAGTGTTAATGTGTAAAATCTTTAATACCCTTGATATATGAGTGTTAAAATTAAAAATGAGCGCAATTTGAGATCACTCACACAAGAAAATATTTAGAGCGAAATTAAAATTTTTTATTAAATCACCAAAGGCTTCATTTCATTGTTAACTAAATGCTTAATTTGTATTTCATTAAATTTTTACCTTAATTTTAAAGTTTTATCGCCATTTTAATAGCGGATCGAGTATGACCAATTTCAATAGTGTGACCAATTTCAGCAAAAACGCATCTTATCCCAACCATCAACGGTGGTGTAGGGCATAATGTAATTCTTACTTATTTGTAGTAGGTGAAGCCTGACTATAGAATATTCTACACCACAATGTAAATAAATAAATGAATAAACGACCCTCGTATAATTTAATTTTCTAATTTATTCTTAACTGTGTAGAAAATTATTGCGACACTAAGATTTATGTGAAATTTTTGCGTGGAGGGTGAATTTTTATACAGTGGAGTGTTATTGGAGTGTTAAAAGAAATTATGAACCGATCTTCGTACAATGTTCCACATAGATTTTTTACTACAGTACCAGCATATACATATGAGATTTATGCCTTTGAAAATGACAGTACTAATTGGTAACACATTTCGTTAAAATCGCTTTATATTTAGAACTTTTATAACCTTTAAACCCCATTCTGAGAGAAGCATTTGTATGGTAGGTACCTGAAATATTGGACCGTACATGACCAATTTCAATAGACTTCATCCTTAGGCCATAATAATATGTATCAACTTTCATCAAGATATTTCAAAAATTGCAACCTGTAGACTGTTCACATTGTTAAACAGAACAGTCAGTTAGACTGACAGACGGACGGATATCATTAAATCGACTCCGAAAATGATTCTGAGTCGACACATAATACCCCAACCATCTATGATGGTGTAGTGTATAATAAAGCAAGTAAAAATGTTATAGTCGATCGAACCCGACTATTTAATACCCAACACCGCATTATTTTTTGTAAATGTCTGCTACGAAAAATTTATAAACGACCGTCGTATAATTTGCTTGTGTGTGCAATATATTTTTATGATACTAACATTTATGTGAAATTTAGGGTTATATGGGAATAAGAAGAAATTATCTACAGACCCTCGTTTTTATATGTCATATATGACTAAATATTTTAAAATACCGACATATTGTGCGATTTATGGGTCTCAAAGTGATATTCAGAAGGCTGGTTGTATGGGACCTATAAGAAATAATGGACCAATCCTTGTATAATTTGGCATATCGTTTTAGAATGTAATATGACTTTGTTTTTCAAAATTTGTTTAAAATCGTTTTACATTTAGGAATTCCGTGAGCTAAAAACTCAATTCCGGGGGACATTTGTATGGGACCTATATCAGATAATAGACCGTAATAACCAATTTCAATAGGCAATGTCATTGGGCCAAAAAAATGGTACGTGCCAAGTTTCATTCAGATATCTCTAAAACTGTGACTTGAACTTAGCGAACAAGCTTTACATGGACAGACAGTCAAACGGACAGAAGGGCGGACATGCTTAAATCGGCTAAGAGAGTGATTCTAAATCGAACGGTATGCCGTTACAAACATCTGCACAAACGCATAATACCCCCACCGCCTATGGTGGTGTAGGGTATAAAATCTTAAGTTATTAAATTAAAACACAATTAAAAATTGTTGTTGTTTGTCGTAAACCACCATTTTTATTAAATTATTTTTTTTTAAATTTTTATTTATTTATTATAATTTATTTTTAGCAAAAAACATTTTTATTATTTTAAAATTTGTTTTTTTTTTCACAATCGCTTTAATTAACAACTTTAATTTTCGACAAAATGAGATTACAAAAAATTTGTTTAAAATTTTACATACAAAAATTACGAGACAATAAAAAAAATTAATCAATAATTTTAATTTATATAAAAAAAATAATATAACAAAACTTATAAAAATATATATGTATTTGTAATATAGAAAATATTGCCACACTTTTATAACAGTAAATATTAGTATTTAAGGAAACGGAAGTTTAGAGTTTAAATAACATAATTTATATATAATTAAAGTTATATAACAAGGATTCAGACAACATTAAATATAAATTAAGGATTTTTTTTGTTAAAAAAAAAAGTTAAGAAGATTTTTAGGTTCCATGTGCGATTATTTTCTCAGTTATTGAGGTCAGATTTTTTTAACGGATCTTGTTTTCTATATCCTGCTGCTGCTTTGTTCAGTTAAGAAATCTGACTTTTTATTTTGTTTTATTTTTTATTGATTTTTTTATTTGATTTTTAATTTAATTTCCTTAAAAAAATTTGTTATATTAGAGAGAACTTTTATTCGTTAGTGTTGTATTTTTTATGTTTAAATTATAATTAATTATTATTTGTTTAATAATTAGTTATTAATTTAATTTGTTCATAATTTTCTAATGCTTCTATCTGCTGCTGCGAATTAAGTTTTGTTCGTAAAAGAATTGAAACATAATTTTATTAGTTTTTTTCGTCATTTCAATTAAAAAAATTTATTGAAATAAACAAATTAATGCGAATTAAAATATTAATCAGCCCAGAAACTCCAACCAGTAAAAAATAAAAATAAGTCAAATAAATAATTTAATCCTTAAGCGGTTTACATGCAGAAAATTCATTCCTCTTTAACAGGAAGGATATAAAACAGCTGATAACAAGGAACTGGGTTAGCAGATGTAATAAAAATTTGATTCCTTAAAATATTTTTTAAAAGCTTAAAAAGTATTTATTTCAATTAATTCTAAAAGTCCAGATTTATGAAGAAATTTATCAAGGAAAATTGTGTTAATTTTAAGAAAAAATAAAATTAAACATAAATCTGAAAACTTCCGAATTGTTAGTCCGATTTTAATTAAATTTACATAGTGAAATAAGAAAGTGTTGGTGAACACTTTCATGACATTTTTCCACAAAAATGTGCAACGAATTTTCCAATTATTAAAAATGCTATACTTTTTTAATGGACATAATTTCGATATATTGATATATAATTTGTCTACCTTACCTTTCTCATGTGTCATAAATAATGTTCGAAACTTACAGCTGGGAATCAATAAAAAGTTATAATATTTTGAAATAAAAGCAAGTAAGAATGTTATATTCGGCCATGCCGAATCTTCAATACCCTTCACCCATAAAATTCGTGTGAAGTAAATTACGTTAAGTTCCGTAGATATACATATATACACATACACTCACAAATGTATAAAGTATATTATAAATATACTTTAATCATAGTTAGAAAATCATTCTGCTAAATTTAATCGAATTGATCTTTATTTAACTGTTTTATAAACACAAACCCGTTTTCCGGGAAAGCCCGTCATAAGGAGCTATAGGAAAATATGGACCGATATATGACAAATTAATATATATATCTTCAGAACAGTTAAAAAAAAAAGTTATAAATTTTGTGTCGAATTTCAATAGAATTGATTTTTATTTACATGTTTATAAGCTGAAAACTATTTCGGTGAGGGGCCTGATATGGACCGATATTGTTTTTTAATTAAAAAATATACATACAAATGGTTAAAGATCCAATGAAATTATTCTTTATTTAATTGTTTTATAAGCTCAAACCCGTTTTCCAGTAAGGGGTGTTATATGTGAGTTATATCAAAATATGGACCCATGTTAATAAAATTTATAACATATATTTAAAATAGTTAAAAATTAATTGTGTCAAATTTCAATATAATTTGATTCAAATTAAATAGTTTTATAAGCTATAAATCATATTCCGGGAAAGGGCCTTATATGGGAGCTGGGTCAATTAATGATCCAGAACAATATTCTTTGGATTTATTACTGTATCAAAATAAGTATATGTGAGAAATTTCAGTAAATTATCTGAGAATTTGGGGTGTATCAAATTTTGCATATTATGGTCTATATAAATTTTTCCTATTAATCAGATTTTGATGATCTTTTGCACGATGATGGAGCACGTACAATTGATGCTTAAATTAAATTTTTGTTAAGTCCAATTACATTTTTAGAAGAATTAGAAGAGTTCTTTTTTTGGAATTTGAGGTTATTTCAGATATCGTCTATAACTTCCTTGCTTATAAACTGA